>DVXP01000003.1:0-45666 GCA_018235645.1 Junonia grisea | reverse complement strand
CTAAAACTCAAGAATGGCTGAACGGATTTATGTAATCTTGGTCTTGAAATATTCGTGGAGTTCTAGGGAAGGTTTAAAAGGTGAGAAAAATTCAAATAATTGCCGAGAAACCTCTAAAACCAGCCTTTTTAGTTCCCATACAAACATTCTAAATTGAGGCAATACGAAGTCTGCCGGGTCAGCTAGTGTGCTATACTTTTGACAGCTAGACCATTTATATACCTTGCCTTTAGACGTTTATAAAAATATGCCAGAAGGTATCATGTTTATGAACAGTAGAGTTTGACATAACCTCTACGTATTGCTCACATATTATATAAATGATGTACGTTATTTAGCTTTCACTGTTCCAATTTCAAGTTTAGATATTAATTTTAAAAATTGCTTAACAAAATTCACTGAAACTTTTTTTGTTTTAGTATTTTTTGTTCAACGTAAAAAACCGTGGCGCCTCGGGTAAGTTTCAGCTGGGATGCGGCGCGTGAGTGAAACCCAACCGACTGTTAAGAGAAGGGGTTCGGGATGTTTTAGTACTTTGTTATATTTATAGACTTTAATATTTTATACATATGAATATTTATTTGATGATTCGTGAACAATTTATTAGTCCTGCTTAATACAGAATCCTGTTTCTTCAAACTTATGTAGGCGTGGTATACAAAATAATATCTTAAATAAAATTGTATAAAAACCAAGATATTCTATGATTAATTCACTGTCAAAAAATGTTTTGATCTACGTGTCTTAATGTACCTACATCTATCTGTTTAAAATCGAAAGCAGTAAGATGGTAAAAAATGTGTAATTTTTTATTTAAAAATCTATTCTAAAACATTTAATTTGCTCGGTTTAATAAAGGACGGTTATTTCAGCGTTGTCGGTGAATTAGTTCCGCGTTGTTAGCGCAGCAATCGGGCCTGCCGGCGCCTGCGCAGCGCATCTTCAATCTTGTACCACTAAAGCCGCTGTTTCATAAACGTTGAGAAGAATTTAAAAAATTCAACTCGCATATTTTTAAATTTCTAAGTACACAACACAGCCAGTACTACTTTCAAAGCTGAAAAAGTTATATTTAGGTATTTTCATATTATACTAAACTTTGACATCTATAAAATAGTTCTTCAAGAATATAAAATGATTAAATATCTCCTGTTTAACTTTATCCGGTGGCGGTATTATCGGCTTAGTTTTTTTCACTTATACAAATAATAAAATTTGCTCGTTAAGGATAACTAACTGGACTTAAAAGCGCTTCGACGTTGTAATTAATAGGCCACTATATTAATTAAATTTACGATCACTTCGCTACATTTTAATAGGCTTTAAGTATAAAATCGAAGTTTATTGGTAATTTGTAAATGATTTATTTGTTATCGTATTGCGGCATGGTGTTCTTGTTACTTTAAGAATATGTTCGAAACATGTTGTAAAATTAGTTATACCTACTAGAGATTAATTGTTAATGTTCAAACCGCCTAGGAGCTACAGATACAAAATACAACTTTCAATAATATTAAAAGTAAATTCCAATTTATATCACAAAATTAGTATCGATAACAAATATTTCCCATCACTATTTCAAAATTTAGAATCAGTGTAAAAGTTTAGTATTTTTTATCAAAACAAGACACCCCGAGCGTCCTTAATTGACAATTGGTTCTGTGATTGCAATAAGCAATATTTCATAATTAAGGATGTGCCTCGAGAAGTCGACGAAACACCAAGTCCGAGAGTTTGATGTGCTCGCATGATTAAAATAAATACTCGGGGCAGTAGTCGGACAGCTGCTACTCCGGGGGATAATTGAAAATACGATTTATAAACGCGCCAAATTTATCGACAACTTCGATTTATAGCGGGCGCAACCTTACGTATGTTATGACGACTCGTATTCGGTTATCTTTGTAAAAAAAAAGTTAAAGGTGTAACTATTTGTCATCTCGAATGATAATGTGATAATTTTATTTAATTACTTTTAGTTTTAATGTGGAGGTACCGTTATTATTAGCGACACATTTAACACTAATAGTTTCACATTAGAATCATTTTAAAACAGAGTAGGAAATAAGATAATGATAACAGTCATTAAAATTTTTGATAATTATTGGTATTTTATAAGGTGTTATAGTTTTTTATATGTCTAAAACGCTTTACATATACAGTTAGATATGTCTATAGTTATGTAAGCAGTCGTAGTGACAAATGCCTACATAATAAAAATTAAAAGCATTCCACAAAAATGTTTTTAAAGAATCACTTTCATTTATTAGACTGATTTGGGGCAAATATTATGCGGAATTTAATTTTAATACGGTGAAACTAATTACTAATCGGCTCCTACATCTGAGATTGCGTCATTGATATAAATATTTCGAGTTATTTTACTTGTTTTTTGTCATCCACATGTAATCTTATATCAGTAAAAAATACTACTATTTTACTCACATACCTAGTCATTTCGTAATATCAATTAATTTAAACGTATGACTGTCCAACTTATCTATATTTTTTTTCTTTTTTGGATATATTTTAAGTTCATTTGACAGTTTGACTGACGAATAAATGTTGTTCTTTTTAAACAACACAAATTATTATGACAGAATTTACTAATTAGACAACATCTATGATATTTAATTTATAATTATGGGCAGATATTTATTGCTAACAACTAATGTTATATTGAAAGAAATATTGTCATCGCAATTCAATTCTAATTATTATAATTTTGGTACTTAGTTTTACCGGAAATATCTATCACACACGGAATTCTTGACATCTATAGTCATGTATGTAACCTAGAAAATTACTCGTAGAATGTTAATATATTTAGAATAATTTTTACATCTAGTTGTACGCCTTTCTTTTTTATAGGCGCAAAAGGAAGTGACTGATCACATTACATTTTGGCATTAAAACAGGCTTCTTTCGTCTTTGATATTTCCTAATTAAAATCTTACAAGTATCGTCTGTCATGGAAAATAGTAAATTAAAACTGACGTCTTAATTGCAGTAACATCTTGTTTGAAAATAAATTAAGTCTAGAATAACCGATAAATGATTATTTACAAGTTATAGCGACGGCTTAGACGTGCAAAACACAGCAGGTACCTACTCAATAAAGACAAGAACGAATATACATATGTATGTAGGTACGTAAAGTCAAAACTGTTCGATATTCATAAATATAATTTTCCATACCTACTTATTGTTAGAAACGAACCGAACGACCTTTGATATAACAGCAGATGCCACACGGTCATTCATAACACTTTAATGTAACCTATCAAAATCAAAGCCGTCGTTTATCAGTAAAAGTGACCAAATGGCGGTTTTATTCTTAGAAAAACTAGCAGCTTTATTGTAGACTTATCAAATGTTAATTAGTTCTCACTATCGATACTAGTGTTCGTATCGCGGAAACAGATCGTAAATTAACTTGATTTGTAAACTTAAATATTACGACCGGCTTGCAACATTTTTAATTACGCTTGAATTTCATTAAGTATTTCTCCCTAAACGATTCGCCGACACGACTCGAAGCCAACGCTTTATTCAAACGAGGTTTACTTACAATATTAACTAATATAATATTAGATATTATACAAACGGAAGTAATTCATTTGGCGAATATGAAGCGAAGCTACTTGTTGGACGTTGCTTGTAAAATTATTACTAGCTTTTTATACGGAAGCAGATACTTTGCGAATGGATTGTAGTTTTACATGAACCTTATATCAGTGTAACACGTAATTACATGTGCCAGACGAAATAACTAAACGCCCGACACTTCACAGCTCATAATGAAGATGGCGCCACTAGTTCTAAGAGCTCACATCTCAAAAACAATTATGGAAAACAATAAATTATATGTTTCGCCCGTGGCACCGAACCCGGTCCAATTAGATGTCGACTACGTCCTCAGTAAATCTCATTCGGCTACCACGCTACCCTAATTCATACGCAGCCGCCGACGAGCGGTCGTAACTGTCGACATGGACGCAAACTTTAACAGTTTCTCGATTATCGATAACTCAGGTTCGCAACACTCATTCCGTGCCTCGTTGTTTTCGTTCCGCGCCGAGTTATTTGTTGCCCGGACATTTTACTAACGAACGGGCTGATAACGAGAACATTTTTTTAATTAATGCCTAACACCTATCAAGTATTTAATCTAATTAATACGCGTATGTATATTTAATTCATTTCACTTTCGTATGATACACTTTTATAAAATATACGAATTCCGGACACGTTACATCCGTTTTTTCTAACTGCAAATCATTCAAGTCAGCTGCTGTTTTAAAGCGTTATATTAAAAATTTATAACTAGAATAAATAATTCGTTTCGAAGCGATATTTTTACTACAATTTAGTGTTTTGTTAATGTAATCATGTCTCTCTTGGTCAGAAGTTGTAAATGGGCCGGCGGCGCGTGCGCTTGTGAGCCGCACCTGCTCCTAAGACCCCAGTAATTATTCCACCACTTATTATATGATTATAAGGCTTTTTTGGTGCTTTCAATCAAATTACACCTTGGCCTGGCCACTTTGAACGAATGAGATGTCATAAAGTTTTTTTTTTAATGCCGTTATTACGTACCTACGACGGTTTCGTGGTAACGGTGTAAAACGGTGCCACAATTATTATTTCGGCTCTTTGAGGTTATCGATCGACGACACCTTTGCTCCATTATTATTATTAGTCGTTAAGAATACTGGCATACTTCAGGTAAGTGCTGAGATAAGATATGCTTTGAATAACGGAGAAATAGACTGAAATGAATTTATATTATCAATTCGAATAAACTTTTAAAAATTACTTTAAAATGAAAGTAAGTAAGACACAAAAATTTCAAGAATGTCTCTTTCCATTTACTTCACCTTTTATTTATTAAGAATTATATCTGAATCGCTTTTATGAGCATCGCTTAGTACAAAGATAGTTCGAAAGTCAGCCATGATTAAACGTCTAAGCATAAATAGAATAGCAGAATATCGACGCGATTTCAGAACGGACTGTCACTGAGATCGGCTAAATGATAACGTTATGGCTCCATTCTAAAATTGCGCTCATGAAAACACGCAGTTTTGCCGCCGAGCGCATCGATCCCGTGATAAGCGGGCATAAATAAATAATTAGACGGAGAGCTGAGGAAGTTGGGGGGAAGCGGGACGAGGGGAGGGAGGGGTATTCGGATAGTTCTTAGATAGTATCTCCCGCAACCGCGCTTTGTGTCAAACGTCAGATGCTTATCTATAAGATGTTTACAGATGTACCGGAGGGGGACCGACCCGAATCTCTGGTGAACGCAATCGACCGGCACTCTAATATGGTTGATATCCGAGTTAATTACCTGTGCTGTACCCGTGGCATGTGAGCTATGACGTCGGGAAATATTGAAGATTTAGTGGACGGGTTAATCTAATAATACACCAAGTATCTAACCATCGGAATTTATTTTAAGAACCGTCTAAAAATGGTTTTGTCCCGTTACAGTTATGAGACATTGGTTTACTGGGGAAAACTCCTGGAACTTCTTTTGGGTTCCGTTTGGTTGATGCAGGAGATAGTTCTTACGTTTTTACGCTTCTTATTCAAACTAGCTATTTCCTTAACTTCCCATAATTATAAAACTTTGAAAATACTTTGAAAAACAAAATAATATAACACTTGAGCTTTCTTTTTAACATCAACCTGTGACACATGTTTCTAGCATTTAATAAACGGTTGAATAAATAAAAAATAAAAAAAAGAAACCTTTACAAAACTTTTCTTGTACTAAACTTACTAAACAAATTTTATTTTTACCTGTCCCCAATGCAAGGTTATTCCTGTGCCCGTAGATCACGCTAGATGGCGCTGATACCGTGGCGGCGAGCCAGATCAGATCATCTACTCCAGCCTTTCATCGTCTAATTACTACATCTACAGATGTTTTATCTCTACAATTACTATTTCTGTTTAGAAATTTTATACTTTTTTAATTCCTGGAATATTTAATAGTACAATTTTAATGTTTTAATATAAAAAAATATTATTTACCTACTAAAAGTGTTTCTTTTTGCTAAATTAGCGAACTCCCCCAGTTTTACTAGACATACATTATATATAATTTCATTTATAAAATTTTCGCGAAAATTATATATCTAAGTACTTATATAAGTACTTATCTAAATACATTGTTTTAGAAGAGGTTATCGGTTAAATAAACAAACGGGGAAAGCGACTTTGTTTTCTAATATGAAGAAAAGAAACGAAAATGTCGCTGTTAGGGTATGTCACCATTATTTATTTTGTTACTAGTTACTGATCCGACTAACAAGTAAAGTTAAAATTTCAGATATGATAATATGATATTATTTATCCCACAAAATTAACTGTTCCCGGATGACGACAAGAAATTGTCCCATAGCGATATACAACATCCACGCGGTCGAAACTGCAGGAAAAAGGTAGTACCTATAATAATAAAGTATAACGACATTGGCCATTGCACAAATCTCTTAGCGACCTGAGTTTAATTGTTTTGTAGAAGGACACGCGTATCGCGCCATCGATCGCCCGACTAACTGCAGCTGCCTCTGTGCTCCTTTTTTAACAACCCCGCTGAATAAATTAAAAATAATAATAATAAACGGCTAAAAATCCAGCAAGTCGCCTCTTTTTTATATGGCTATATAACTACAAAAGTCCTCTAAAATAATTACGAAATACTTCCTAATCTTGTTTAGTAACATAACGATTAAATCAACTCAAGAACTAATGATTCTAATTGTATGCGTAGATAAATAAACCCGTAACCATTGTACAGTGTACTTTTACAGTTCCTTAACATGAATATACTTAAAGCTTTCTCGTGAAGAGAAACGGTTCACAGTTTCCCAAATTTATTACAAAGACAATAAATCAGCTGAGAATCGCTCGCTAAACAGAATGGGAGGCTCATGAATAAAAACATGCTATTTAGCGCTACACACCATGCCTTCCAGTCTACAGAAAACGGTTTCATTCCCGAGCCAGGTGTTCGAAAATTAACTCTAAGAAACGGTGTCAAGTATCAGAATCGCATATAAACTTTATACGACCTATTACCGTTGTGCTTTGTACGGCAGTTCTACGCAAACGCATTTCCGGCCGAACGCTGCCGGGAAAAAGCCATTTAAAACAAAAAAGAAAAAAATGGTAACGCGCCGCGCGCCGCGCTCGGACACTTCCGGTGGGCGCCATTTTTTCTGTATTGCCAACAGATAAAATCTTTCCGGCCTACTGCGCAAACGCCCACCGAGGTGTATTTTTATTTAAAACAAAGATGAATTTGGCAACACTGATCACTCGAAAAGTTTGTCATGTCGAGTAGAAACCGTTAACTACTCATAAATAAAATAAAAAAAATTACCATATCAGTTTTTAGTATCTGCGGCTGAAATTAAACAGTACAGCAACATAATTAGGAGTGAACGACATTTTGCATTGCCACAAAATTCAACGGTCGAATCTATGTAAATGGGATCGCTGTTCGATGTTGAATATTCAAATTGATGTCATTATAACATTCGCCCAAACGTGCTGGCCGTTTGGCCACCAGCCAGTTGCATGTGTAATGTAATGTAATGAGTAAATTAAACGCTTTTTATCTTTGCCGCTATTCATAAACCGGTTCAATAACCAGCATTGATAAAATGTACGAATATTACCAAAAATACTTGATAAATATTACGTAAAATCGTTACGAAATAAAATAAAAAAAAACTTCGTCATTTTAAGTGGTATAAAAAAATCGAAGGATCACTTCGTATTTATAAACCTACATTTAAATCTAATGCAAAAGAAAAACAGTGACTGTCAGATTCCCTCGGATGTTGGCTGAACAAAACAGCACTTTAGACGAAATAAAAAAAGACTAGGAGAGCGTTCTCAATTCAAAAATTGAATTGATCGCCCCATTGTATTCGAAATGTATCATTTGAGCTGTTATTATGGGCGCTCTCTCTCTAGCTTCAATGCAACCTGGTAATCCAATACTTTTGTATGGGAGGCACTTAACGTTACGATCTAGTTACGAAACGGCTGATGTGTTGTTAGAACTTAATTTGTTTAGTATTTTATACTGAAACGTATAAGGATGGGTTTGTTGCGAAGCTCGTTAATTAATGCTAGTTATTTATTGTGCAATTCGTTCAGCGTATTTCTTAATCGTAATATCGCATTGAATAATAAAATTAGTTCAATATTTCATGTGAAATATTATTGGTTCCCATAGAAAAAACATACTTAATTAGGTCGTATTTGTTTTATCACAAAAATGTCGTTATATAGCATAGCAACGGAAGATGCCAAAAAACTGGACTAGATAATCGAATGCTTGAATGGTTTGTTAAAAAAAAATTGTTATAAGCCACAAAAACCTAATCGCGTATAAATCGAAGGAAGTACCGTATAAACGAGCGTGATAAATTAAATAAACAAATTTATAAAAAGCCACAGACAGACGGGTAGGCTCTTTGTTACGTATTGCGGTTGGTAGGCGCCTCGTGTAGTGAAGAAAATTAACATTTATCATCAAAAAATCAAGGTTCATAATAGCTTGATGACTTAATATAAGTTCCACTGGGCACGTAGACTAGAATCGAACCCACGCACCTCCTATAATCCTATTACCCAACTATTGTGGTTGCCCAAATAAATAACTTATTTTAGATTAGCTACATTCAATTGGAACCCGTGGAGCTTTTAAATGGACTTTTATTAAGAAGCTCTTGTCATTGAGAAAAAAATAATTGCATAGTTATTACGCATGATTGAAATTACGTAAAATTATGTAACGACTATGTATATAACGACATATTTATTACATTTAATTTATATTTTTATGTCATTTGAATTTATTACACATAAAGAAGTATTTGAAGGAAATAACAGTATCTTATTTTTGAGAAATAAAGTATCTTTAAACGTAAAATTACGTAAGATTTATATTAAAGATTTTTCGAATCTTGAAAGTCATCATTCATATCTTTACAAGAATGTTTCCCATATCAATCAAGTCAACAAACAGGCAATGTATCACAAAGGGCCAATAAAATGTTTTTTATTAAAAACAATAATACAAGAGCGCGTTTAGTGCGACCGAAGGACCGTGATCGTTGCTTTTGTAGTATAATGTTAGTGAGGGCAATTTTAGCGGCCCCGATTGTAGCTTAAGAGGCGTGTTTAGAGTAAACACTCGTGTTTTGAGATGTGTAGCGAGTGTTAACAGTTTTGATACTCAATACTAATTTTCAAATAACATAACATTTTGTTATTATTATTTATGTTAGTAGATATCTACAACAATTATTAGCAATAGAACAATGTAGTATAGATGCTTTATGACTAAAGATGAACAAAACGTTATTAATTTAAAATGCATTACCACACATCATTAATTGGAAAATACTCTTTAAAGTTTACACGAAATTTTGATACTTTAAAACGTTTTGGAAAGGAAATAGTATCAAGATCGACAAGTTACGGTGCAGGCGGCTGGTGACGGAGCCGCATCACAATGGGCCCGTGCTTTATTGTATGAATTGCGTTTTTTGAGTGAAATCGATCGCGAGCCGGCCCTACATTATACTGTATTTACTTACGCATTGTTACTAAAATGTCCCTTTGCCGTGCCGATCTTTTATACTAGAACCAAAAACTTTTATAGATAAATACCTACGTAAAATTTAAAATTGTATCTAAATCGTAAGCCTAATTGACTCGTTATCTCCACAATCTCAGCTTAATTAGCCCGTACGTAATCCTCCATAATATAAATGCAAATAAATGCACATTTCAATAAATTCTCGGTAACCCGAAGGCATTTATCTTGCAAACGGATTCAACTTGTTTCCACGAAACTAGATTCTCACATTTTTATGTATGATTGATAAATGAGCTCGCTCCGAAGGCCAAGGGGCCAACGAATGTTTACAAGATCTCTATAAATATGTATGAGAAGGCGTTCCTCGAGTCTTGACATCGCTACTGGTTCGTTCCCGTATTGTGCTCCCGTCATTATACCTTCAACTTCTGAAGTGGCAGTCTCTTTTGTCGCTCTTTACGAATAATTAGACCAAACAGTATAGCAACTCGGATACTCGTAGTGGCAATAAAGTATACATTACAACAAAAAATCTCAAGTATTCGTGGGGTCGCTTTGACTGTTAATTCTTGTCATTGTAGCGCTCCATTCCGTTACGTTTGTTCTTTTTCGAATGTACAACTGAGCGAACGCATAAGGGCGTTTATGTCGGGGTTGTGAGAGTCGTGAGAATTGTTTTAGCAATAACAAATACAGTTACTTGTACGAATACTCGGAATACGTTCGAGAGCAATAACATCGGCTGACGAAAAGGTCAAATCCGTCTTTAGAAAAAACTCAAGTATACATTTAATTTAGTGTACACTTAAAAACAAACAAGAAAAATTTGTAACCCTATGTTGCTCGATTAAACTAAACGTGGGATCTAAAAAATCGTGACATTTAATAACCGCGAATTATTAGCAATGTCATCGGAATCATTCGTTTTAACTTGACACAATTGTATGGGTGTTATGACACGTTACTCCCTACAGGGAGTGGGCCCCGAGCGACGCTGAGATTCAGTCAAATCATCCTGAGGGATTACTGGCCCTTGGGAGAAGGGATGGAGGGGACTTAATGTTTTGTTAATACTTTTGAATTATATTTACTAGAGCGTTTATAAAGTTTTTAAGACTTTCACATTTGACATCAAGGGTTCGTAATCGTAAAGCAAAGAAGAATATTTTTGTGCAGGGCGTGAACGCTAATCAAAGATTGTATTTTAAATTTTTAAATCCTCTTGACTATAGGATCTATATTTGACATTTAAGCTAGACATCACTACTGGTAAAGCTAGTTTATAATACCTATGTTAATATAATATCATGCTCTACCTAAAGAAACGGAAGGTCTTAAATGCACGATCAATAAAAAAGGTAAATAAGTATTATGAAATTTTACACAACCTTACACACACAAAATTAGAAATGATTGTTTGACATATTTAATTGCTAATATTCCATCCAGCAAGGAAGAGTATATTCATTTATTGTTATAATTGTGCTAGTCGTAACCTAAAAGAACGTATCCAAAAGAATAACTTCCTCGCCGAAATTTCATACCCTTGATTGAGCAACTACCCATACCTAATAGACCTATAGAAATAATACCTTAAGTTCAAATCATTTCAAACTAAAGCTAACTCTTCTAAAGAAATAATACATCAATTTAAAAACAAATAACTCACATTATGTAGTTTGTAGTAGAGCCCGCACGCATTGCACACCGGCTCGCCGTTCTGGTTGCGTCGCCACAGCGTCGTGGTTGTCGTCTTGCAGTTAGCACACGACGTGCCCGCGCGCCGAGCGGCACTTTGTAGCGACTGGAAGTAGGAAAAATTGTCTTAGTTATTGTTGAGGAAGGTAAGTTTGGACATAGAGTGTAAAGGTAAGGGAATACGACCAAGTTTTTTGCTCATTAAGTCATTGTTAATTTGAGGTAAGTTTGAACATAGTGTAAAGGTTTGAACACGACCAAGTACTTGTTAATAAGGTAATACCCGTAAATGATGATGATGAAACCCTTGAATGCCATAATATAGGCACGTAAGATGTATTCTCAACTCTATAGTACTAGTAGGTAAATTAGGAATAATGAATAGTCGTGACAGCAGAGGTTATAGATTACAATTAAAATTTTCATCGAAAAAATCATAAATAATAATTTATAACAGTTAAGACACATGCAAATTTACAACCCCATTAAATATAAAACAATCGCCATACGACAAAAGCAGGTCGCAAAACGGAACGACCGACAAAAAGTGAACATTTGAACATGAAGTCGAAAAAGCGAGTAGCTATCGTCGGCCCTTCTTACGCACCTGCCCATTACTACACGTCAATCAAACAAAAAAAATATCCACGGCATGCGGTGGCCGTTTTATACAGTCCACAAAAGTGCCTCACTCAATTAAAAATGCATTCGTCCTAAACCGACACGAAAATAAAACGAGCCGCGCAATCCGACTCATAATAAATCCATTAATTTGTCATGTCATTTATCGAACAAAAAGTATCGAGGTCGTAAAATATTACCAACGAACTATTCGGAACGTCGACTCGGATCGATTCTCGGTAACTAGAATCGAATACTACCAAGATTATCGTGACCGCACCGGCGTATTGTCCGTTTTAATATTGTAAGTGACTGTATCGTTCTCGGGTACTGACGAGCTCGAAAAACAAACAGTAATAGCTAAACGCGTAAACAACGCTCGACATTTATTCCATTCTGAACGGCTATTAATGTTCTCGTAATGAATAATATTTTAATAACACAATAGTCGTGACCTCAAGATTACGTAAAGTATGTCTATGCTTCAATTATCATAAATATACGCTTGTCAAACGCCGGTAATGCAAATAGCGAATTAAACCCGATTGAAAATAATGTATTGGATATTCCATTCATCAACAAAAACTAGAAAAATATAAAAGAAATATTAGTTCAAACTCGTTGTTCACGTCGGTACAGCTGCGTGTTGGAATACCTAAATATTAAATGGTTTGCGTCAATATTCGCCTCGTCATGGCATCTCCTTTGTGCTTGAATAAGATTAGAGCTCGCCATATTAGCCGAGCCAACAACCGAAACTTTTTCTTCGTATCAAAGAATGACTTAAGTACAGTACATCTGAATCATTTCATAAAAAAATTAAATTTCATCTTTCAGCCTCCGCCAACTCGCCGAACTCTCACATAAAGCGGACCAAAAATTAACTTTAGGGTTTATGACTCAATTACGCGAAACCGATTTTATAATCTGCAGATAAGATTTTCTCATCAAGCTATAACACCCGCTGCATCACTGGTCCCAGGGGGACGCGTCTAAATCGGAGGGGTACGGCTAAGCCGATTACAGAAGTCAACCGATCGTGGGGGCTTTTATTTCCATGGAAAAACGGCTGTTTAGTCGTAATTTTATGACCGAATTACTTTCGCTCCTCAAACACTGAAACGGTTGAAAAACATCGTAAATTTTATGAGTGAAATTATTTTTATTCGTCTCAGTCACGACGAGAGCGCAGTGAAAGGTTAGACCATAATTAAACTTAGAAGAACACTTCGCATTCCCGAGGAGGATGAATAAAATCTTAAGCACGCGGACACTTGTACCCGACACCGAAGAGTTTTATTAATTGTTATACCCATTTCACTGTCAACAGCATTCCGCCGCGATCGATATCGCGCAGGCTTCTAAAAATAACTATCAAACAGAAAACACGCCGACAAAGATAAAAAGATGCTGTACACAAACAAACAGACTAAATCCAGTGCATATTGTTATGGCAGTACTTTAATTTTCAGTGTAGTGGAAACTCAAAGGAACGGGCGCAATGACAAAATCAGGGCTTCTTTTGTGCTTTGACATGAACAAAAACAGCTCCATTGTTGTCATTCTGTACGGAATTTACTGATTATAATAGACACAATACTGTCCTCAAGAGTGGACAATTTGAGCAAATTTCAAATTTGAATTTAAACCATTTTTTTTAACACACACAGTAACGTTTCGCTGTTTATACAGAAAACCCTAACACAAAATACAAATACACATTGAATGGCTGTGAATAGATAAGAAAACATATTCGAAAGCAATAATTTCATTAAGTCAATGAATACATGTTTAATTATTGCCAACGAACACGCCAAACGGATTAGCGTCATTCGAACTCACTCAAAGTCTAATTCAATAAGCTACCCACATTAAAAACATATTTCTATAAAGACCACCCTCCCCGCTTTCTCGCGATCCAATCAGCCTTATCTTCCCCGACCCTACTGCAAACACCTCCTAATCAAATCAAATCACAGCCTCCGTCTTCCCTAATCTATCCGCCTATCTACACTCAAACATAAAATTATATTACAAAAAGGGATGGTTACCTACAGCCCCTCATATATTTGCAAACACTGGCGAAATTTAACCCATCGGAAGCGTCCCTGTACTACATCCATATAACTTCGAAGCCGGAAAACACAAACCTACTTGTCTACACACAGACGAATCTCTTTCGAGCACATCATGCACACATAGCCGCGTATCAGCATATCTACGTCATCTAGATCCCACTATGAGAACCCCAAGGGGGAGGCAATCCATTTACCGTAGACCTCTCACTAGTGAAATTTCTTTCTTATACTAATGTGCCGAGAGATCACAATCGCGTGGCGGGAGTACTGTTTTTAAAGGTTTACACGGCCCCTAGCAGTGAAAGCGCGGAATCGATGTAGCCTTTACCCCTCGCCCCGCACCAGTTTTTCCGGCGCTCCGTCCTTATCAGACCGAAGCGATTAGATAAAGAGAGATAGAGCGTGAAAATAAAGATTTTCATCGTGTTCACTCACACCGAGGCAGTTTCAGCTGAACAATAATATAGCGGTCGTTTTACAAGTGTGCTGTGTAGATATTAAGGGTTTTATGTAGTTTTATGTGAGGGGTGTTGGAAATAAAGGTTGAACCCTTAAATTATTAGTAGGTAAGTAAAATTTACGGATAAACCTATTCCTATTTCATGAAGTTTTGTTTCAGGTTAATGTGCTAATGTCGGAAATGAAAAATAAATAACGTGTTAGGATCATTTTGCATCTCAAATTATATGAATACCTTCGCGAAACCTTTTACAAGTTTCCGACAAAATAAACGTATAATTTATTAAAAAACGATTACATTACTGTAAACAAGAAAACCAACTAGGAACATCCTTTGTGTTCTTAAAATCAACAATGCAAGTTACACTCAATTTGTATGAGTCTTACTGGGATGATCAAACAATTTTCGATTACTGTCCCGTCCGATGTTAACGATAAATAAACTTCAATCTAATTGCTCAATATTACGTCAATAAAAATGACAGCTAAGCGAGGCGAGGCTGATAACAGTATGGGCCGAATTTTCTAAATCCGTTAGGTTAACAAAGCGCTGCGGTTGCCCAATAGGAGCTATCGCGATAGTATCGGCTCCGGATTGACACATCAAGCCCGAGATTACATCGCGTACATCGTAATCGACGCCTGCGTCACGCCACGTCATACGACTTACTAAATTCTCTTATAATCAATAACAAAACGTTTATAAAAAGTTTCCTTTGCCGCTATGTTGCCGTCTTAGAGAAAAATCGTTTTTCATTTCAAAAAACCAAACATTACAGTCCTTTGTCTTTTCACGAAATCAGAGAGCCTGTTAATCAGTTTTCTATGTGTTATTTATTTGCTTATAGCTTATAGTACAGATTTGTATCAAATTGAAATTAAATCATATCAGAAAAAGACATGCACAAATTGCTCTCCTTTTCAGTTTTATACGTACTTTTGTGCGTTTTAAATGGTTGTGATATAATGGATATTTTGGTTACGTACTTGATTAATCATTATAAAAATGATTGATTAACATATATTAAAATAATCTTGTATCTAATGATGTAATTATATGTTTACCAGACTTACAGAACCTTAAGTTAAACAACCACTATACAAACAACTTCATCAAAAACATATCAAGCAGAACTGAGCAATGACTATATTACTGTATTAAGTATATAAATAAACCCGCAACCATTTTTCACTGATAAATAATTCATAACTTTATTAATTTTATTAAAACCAACGGTGTAAAAAAATAATCTAACAGAATAGAGCTGCGAGTACTATTAAAATCAATTTGCAATAAAACATCATTTCCTGTCACTATTGCATGAAGAAACAATAAGTACGCGATGCTTATTACATATAAAAAAATATATGGGAATGAACTGCAATTAGTTCAGTCAGACGTTGATGGATGGCGCTGTAACACTGGCAATGCAAATAAAACCTTCCGAGGCGTCGCAAAACACAACCAGTAACCATGCTCCGACTTTTTATATTATTATATTTTTTTTTATATTATAGTTTCATTTTACCTGCGCTGTGGAGTTATTGTAGTTATATATATTTTTTTTTTTTATAAAAAATAGTCTATGGCAATCTGGAATAGTTTAGCTGTCAAGTGTTAAGAAAGAAATAAATAAACATTTGCATTTATTTTTATTCATTATACGACTGCGATTATTATGTTCACAGCTTACATTTTAACAATTTCAAGCTACAACTAGGTAGTTCAGATTAAATTTTTATTAAGTTGTCAAATCTAGATATGAAATAACGGTTGTGAAACATTTTTGGTCTAAACTACTTATAGAGCTCTGCTAAACATGCTTTTTTTCTTACCATTTATGTAAACACTTACGAAGATTTATTAAGCTCGAATGAAAAAGCTCCACTCTACTTCGAATCAGATGCGTTACTATATCCTGGGTTAATTTGTCTACAATAAAAAAAAAACTGATAAAAGCCAAACTGAATAAGAAAAGTTTCTTTACGCTTTATGTAAAACTTTGAAAATAGAGCCGTAATGACTCTTTTCTATTATATTGGTTTTAAATGGTTTTGCATGCCTAAGCTTAAAAATTGTAAAATAAATCACGTTTAATATTGTAAAATTGCACAGATAACAAATACTTATTATTATTTTATTATTATTATTAACAGCTGTCAAATGAGGTTTCATATCCTATTTTTGAAAGTTTTTATTATTGCTACCTTTATTTATTGTATTGGAACAAGATTAATCTATTTTAGGTATTATCTATAGATCATCTTGTTAGATAGCAAACGGCATTGGTTCTATCGTTTAGTTAAGGTTATACAATCGTTATCTGGTATATTAGGTAAGAACACGATTCTATTGACAATTACTGAAGTCGTTAAGTACGCTCAAGTACATTTAACCTTAGTTTTTTACAAGAACTGGGTTCATTGGATCGTTTACTATTATTAAAACTTTAAGGGTTTCTTTTTTCTTTATTAGATCGTTGTAGTCCGTACATGAAGATTATTATTAATTAGCAGACTGACCCAGCTTCGCACGGGTATTCCTAACTTTTTAGAAAATTTAGTTAGCTTTTTTTCACTGGAGATAGTGTGGCTGTCCAACGGTGAAAGAATTTTTCAAATCGGTTGAGTAGTTTCGGAGCCTATTTATTTCAAACAAACGATCAAATCTTTACTATTTATAATTTTAGTAAAGATATCATAGATAAACAAACTAACCAATGCAAAAAGATTGGTCGATCAGCAAGGAAGTTAACAGGGGCTAAGCAAACAAACTTAAACCCTGTACCTATATTAATAGGTATAAAGTAAAAAAAATAACTCAAATCAAATGACATACGAAGCAACTTAAAACAATTTTCCAGAGGCGACTAAACGTTGGTAATTCAGCGTCGGGTCGCTTCTTGTAACGTGTGAATTTGCATTGAATGGCTGAGGACGGCGCGGGCGTTTTCAAATTAGATACAAGGCGAGACCGCCGGTTACACTGTGTTCTGTATTCCTATGGAATTCAATGGGATTCCTCTAATCTGTGAGACACACTGAGGCACCGTGCTCTCTGTGTCGCGCTGTCGAAAAACTATCACCGTTTTATTAGAACGGAACGCTAAGGCTAGGTTGTGATTTACCTATTTCTTATAACTTATTGTTGTCCTTTTTTCCTACTGCATTTAGTGGGATTCCTCTAATCTGTGCGACACGCTGGAACACCGTGCTCTCTGTGTCGCCTGTCGAAAAACTGTGACCATTTTATTAGAACGGAACGCTAAGGTTGTGATTTACCTATTTCAATGACATAGTAACTTATTGTTGTCCTTAAGGTTTTATTTATGGTTTCACGACTTCCATTTATAATGTTCAACATTATAGTTTTTATAGCGATTGCTGTATGGGTAAACGGTTTATGTTTTATTAATACTGTATTTTTCTAGACTTTACGTGTACGATAACGTGATGAAAATGGAACGAATTTTAATAATGCTTCAACTAATAAGCATATTTATTTCGAATTTTAATTATTTTTAATACGCTGGGTAAGGCTTGCTACAATATTTATTTCTGTAGGTACTAAAGTTTTTATGAGTCTAGTTAGTAAAAGTTCATAATTATTAACTTTTAAGCCCGTAATATAAAGTCAGTATATATAGGCATCTATGTATCAATCGATATTTGATTGTACCTATAATAAATAATTTAAAAATAATTAACATACAATACACCTTAAAACAACATCTTTATACACGTACGCTAAGGTGTAAAACTGGACAGTTATGTAAAGGAATAATGGATGATTAATCATATAAACAGGTGCGTGGCAACTGGCACAAGCGGAGCCGCGGCCGAAGGGAAGCGAGGGAAGTCGTAAATACACCAGCTGCCTGTCTACTACCATGATTTTCTACATTTGCATCGGAATTGGGAAATTACACTTGTAATTTATTCCGACTATTCTAATATAATTATATTTATTACGCTACAATTAAATTATACATCGGTGTGCGCAGTAATTAGACACATGTCTAATGTTCAAACCGGCTCCATTTGACTATTTGAATCACCCATCTTAAGTTACTAATATAAGTGCATTTCCTTAACATCTCAAGCTGGATGCACTTGGGTAATATAATTCTAAGCACGAAGATACGGCACAATATAATTAAGTAAATGCTATTTATCGATATCTGAGAATAGTTTCGTGAGACATAGTTGATGTTTGCGAATGTCGGGGCGTAGTGCGAACGCAGTCGCGGGTCGCGGGGTCAATTCGCACAGTTTAGCACCGCGTCATATTTATAATAGCCGCGCTTGCACGCGCTCTCCCGCGCTTCGCCCGCGCCCGCGTCGATAAATCAAAATTTTAAATCACCGGTGGGCGGGACGCGCTCGGCCAGCGCCGAATAAAATGAATTAAAAATAAAACAACGAGCCCTCTGCGCGCCCTGAGAAAATTTAAAGATATTTTCGCTTTAGTTTTTTTAATTAATACCTTGTTAAATTTTAATATTGAGAGCGCATGCGTTATTACAATGGGTGTGCGAGAGATTTTAACTGGCTTTCGGTAACTTATTGATGCCCCGCATGACCCTTAATTGGATCATTTTTTTAACGAGAAATGATAAGGTCCGGCGATGGGTGCGACGGGTTCATTACACGGATCTCTCGCTCTGGCAAATTAATTGCGAAAATAATATGCCGAGCGTGAGTTAAGAGACGCTTTGAGGAACCGTTTCTTTCATTTCTTCCGACAGAAATTGCTGAAGTGATTGAAAACTTCTGTATAGTACAAAATAAATTAACCCGATAGTGTTATGAATAAATAACACTTCCATAATTTATTATTGTTCATACTTTACTTTACCACAAGCAATTAGAACAAAAGTATAAAAAGTCAATGATTTTACATGAAATAAAAATGCAGCTTTAAAGACGAGGAAAAACTAACGCCATATTTGTAAATTCATAATCGCACACAATCTTCCCTCCGTTTTTTTCCCGATAGTTTCCATAAACGTCTAATGTTATGTAAAGTGCAATTGTCGTACACGATTGAATAACTAAACAATTAAACACTACCATAACTTGGAGCTATTTAAATAAAAAATTCTATTTGGTTTTTATTCGACAAAAAATTAGCTACTAACTCAAATTATAGCTAAGTAAGCCATAACGGATCTTTTCAGATACAATTTTAAGAGCTAGTCACCCCAGAGGTCAAATATTTTCATCATCTGTGCGCAGTTTGACGTATGTCAGTCGTGGGTACGGTAGTCAGCCACGCGTCACTTAGCCGACAGCTCTTCATCTCGACGGACGTAAGCTGATTGGTGCGCCTTTAATAATTCCACCGTGACGGCTACCCGCGTCGAAACTAAACTAATGAGTACTGCTTAAGCTTTCACTCAATAAAATTTATTGATACCGTATTATATTTTTTATGTTTAAAGACTTGTTTGCTCTTTAAATGATCGATCTATGTTACTTATACCTACTTCATAATGTACAACTGTGCATATTCAATAGCAACTATTCGTTACTACCGGCGTTTTCAGAGAGTCTACTTTTAAAAGACATGAATTATGGACGCAAAGAATAGAGGTTAAATCCAATAAAAATAACTAACCAGCTAATAACCAACACAAGATAGATAATTTATTCAATTATAAACAAGATATCTATCGTCGATTGAAGAAAATATAAAAACAATAAGTAGGTACGATGAATTTAGTTGGCTGTTAACTTATTTCATTAACTTTTAAAGAAAGTGTTTACATTGATGTCTCTAGTAAGTTTCATTAAAGTATATCTTTGTCTGAAGCCATTACCGCACGTACTTTCATATATTTTAAACAAAACCCAATTTATACGATGCAATTAGTAGCAAAAAAAAATTACGACGACTGTTTATAACATTGTAAAGTGTTAAAAACATTAACGTTTTATAAAGGATAAAACGTTAAGTCTATTTACTTCGAAATTTATTATGTCAGAGAATAATGTTGGTTATTGTATTAATTAATGTGCGCCGCCGGCCCTAAGTGACCGTGAAATGACATTCAGAGAGCGCGATCGAAGAGCTTTTTCTTGAACAATTTGCACATTCGAAGTTTTTGCCGACACGTGACTGATGCGTCATAAACTAAGACTATTGATATTAAAAGTACTCATAGTTTTTTACCATAATTACTCATGAAATATAGGGTGTTTGTTCGCATGAGTGTCGGAGTTATTTATAACTTTTAAGCACGGTTAGGGGAATTTTACTCGACTCTAGGGTAAAGGGTTAGCGATAAAATCGTAATATGATTAATAAAAATTAATCACGTTAATTAATTGCATTGGCTTTTTTGGGTTAAACGGTTGGCTATCATTAAAACAGTCGCAACAGTCGGCACGGATTAAGAGAAATACAAAGACGGGACTCGTCTTGCAAGGGTGGGCCAACATTTTACAATACGGATTAATTATCGGCCAAAATCGACCACTCAAATATACCTGTCACCGCTGTAAAACAGCGCGATCCAATTTATATGGGCCCCGAACAATGGTAAACGCGGTAAACACAATGGAACGGCGCAAAATGAACAAAAATGAATCAAAACGAACGCTTGCCGCCGGCCTCGCTTAAGATATGAACTGACTTACTAACTATTGTTTTCAAATAAACTGTATTACATGTAATAAAAGTATTGTTTCTTATAACTATCGAGTAAAAACTCTGGATACATGTGGGAACCGGCCGTTACGTAATTAATTAAAACCGGATAATCATATTTAATAACTGGCCAGACATTATATCGATTGTTTGCTTAATCTACGTGCTAAGTTCATAATAGCATTCTCAGCATAGCAACTCATAGTCGAGGGGTCCTTAGGAAATACTTTAGAATCCTAAGACAATTTCTCAAATACAAAAAGTTATCTATCGTTATTTGCAAATTTATTGAACAATTTATGCGTGAATTAAGATATTTCTAATCTTACTCTAGAGCTATTAAACATTTCAATATTAAATACAAATAGGAACTATATCTGTATGTATAGAGTTTATGTAAATCGAAAGGGTTGAAGGGAACTGCGCACGCGCTGCTGACGCGCGGACCACCGGCGGCCGTGTCAGCCCTGATTCACGGCCCTGCTGGTAGGGTTGAAACTATACGTTCTGAATTCGATAGTGAAAAATGGTACCGTACTTTTTATCTATGTTATTGAAACCTAAATGTAGCCCTGGAATTGCATTATTTATTCAAAACAATTTCCTATAAATGTCTATGGAATTAGCCAACATTATTTAAAGCTTTCAAACATACCAATTTTTCATTTAAATTTTATAATCATAAGTAAGATACAATTTACAACGCATCGTTACATATATATTTTTTCATACCTATATAGCTTTAATCAGCAATATTATTTTCAGCATGAGGATGGCTCCGTCAGCCCTGCGCGGTGGCTGCGACAAGCGTAGCATTGTTAGGAAGAGGCCGCCCTGGCCGTATAAATACATTCGTATTGCCACTCGTAATATGTGAAATAATCTCTACAATTCGAACCAAAAAAAACTTTCACCGTAATATCGCTGCATATTAAATAATATTAGCATTAATTATTATAAGTGCGTGTGAATAAACTATTACCGCTTCAAACCGGTTTAACAGAATTAATAGAGCCACTACTCATACGCAAATAAACAACCGCTTATACTAAGTACTAAATGAGAGATAAATACGATTTAGATCGGTCCAAATCGTTAACACTAACAACTCATTCCTATCGCACTCCGGGATTTAATCGCGCAAAATCTACCGCATTGCCTCGCGTTCAACGCATCGGAATGCGCAGAAAATGGAAAAAACATGGCGCTAAACCGCGAAACTGTATGTATTTAAACGCCGAATCCAAGATTCTGAACCACGAAAAAACGGCCAGCATTGGGCCATTTAAATTTTTCCAAAACGTGAACACAATGGAACAGATTCGGAAAGTTTTCTTTTTGTTTTATTTTTATATTTTAAATTTGAAAAAGGAATTCGGTTCGGCAAGGCCTGTCACATCATTCCAGCGCTGCTAAGTGACGCCGGACGCACGTCAGTCCCGTGGATGCGTTTTATTTTATATGAATTCAACCGACTGCGCTCGTTTTTTGTTATCATAGATGTTGGACTCGCGTATACGATTAATTTTGTAAGCTTTTATAGACTTTTTTCTTTTCATTTTATGTGAGACATTATCGACAAATGAAATAAAATAACGATTCCTAATTGATTTGCCGTAACAAATTTTGCAATAAAAAAATCAAATGATCTTGTAACATAACTTATGCAACATGTAAAGGAGAAAATTGCTAAATAAATAATTAGATTATAATAATACTGAGTAACCTTTGCATAGTATTAGCGTACTTTCCATAAACGATCAATTATAAAAATTATAATAATTACGGCAGCGTCATGTCGCCTCGGGTATATCGGGAATAATAAAGGTTGTCGCTCACTACGGATCCGCGCGCGATTGACGTGCGTCGAGATGACGCTAAAAGGTCTATTGTATACGAAATGCTCGTTACTCCGCATCCGACCGGTCTTTAACACGCTGGAACAATGTGATCACTTTATACATATGTAGCGTTTTTCTCCTGTGTGAGACCTAACGCACGTTTCTAGAAATATTTTCTTCATTCAATACTAAGTTGACTTTGAGTGCTCATTCTGTCATTATAGAGATAACATCACGCAGAAACAATCAACTAGATCTCTATCTCACATTTCCTGCAGTATTATATTATTTAGAAAGACTTACAGCTTTTTAATAAATAAATATGAACTATACATATGAACTTAGTACGTCACTATATATCCAGCTACAGTGTAAGCTCGTTATTATTTTTACATGATTCTTATGTATTTATTCAATAGTAATAAAGTCGTTACTCAAACGGCGACCGTTTAATGTAAATGTAATTACTCCATTGCGTTCTTTTATAGTGCAATTAATCAAAGGCTGTTACAATATGCATGATTACTTAAACAAATAAAAGCAATTATGTAAATGTGAAGCTCATTAAGCATTTCACGTGAATATTGTCGCGGCTATCGCGTCGGAGCGTGATCTCGCGGATAGTATCGGAGCGTCAATTACGGATCTGCCGCGATCGCGCGATACATTTAAATGTATTGTATGCGACGACCCTCATATTTGCCCGAACCAGTTCTCGACGAAATTAACATCACATTAGTTTGTATTAAATAAACATGTTTTATAAGTAATTTCATATTTGTTAAAATTTTACCTCTGGGCGACAATCAACCGTTATAAAATCAATTGGCTGGTAGTTAATATTTGTCTATTCGTAATGTATAATCACTATTATTATCCGTGCGGTGCGACTTTCGATATTTTTGCCTAGAATATAATACGCCTACTTTCTTGTGTATATTGTAGCAACAATAGTTTGACAAAATTCCCTTACAGCGAACATGTAGTTGTATACGGAAGCAGGAATCGAAGCCCGGTGGCTTGTAGTGCGCGCGCGTGGGACGCACCACAGTTGACAAAACGCTACTTACACTTAAACCATTTATTTATACTCTTAATACGGTGGAAATTAAATGACTCATATTTTTTTAAAAGCGGTATATATGTATAGTATCAACAATTAATCTCATTCAACTCGAATATCAGGCTATAAAGATTAAAATTTCACGCGATAGAATATCTTTTATATATTTTTCTAGTTGTTAGTATTTTAACAGTTACTAAAGCAATAACAGTTTTTTGTATAACGTTTAACCTTTTTATATTATGATTTACATTTTCACATTGTTCAACATTTTTAGGTAGGTACTAATTTATATTTTAAATAGTACGAAATTGCCCATATTTCTTTACTAAAATGACATAGGTGTCTGAGAGCAAACTTTTTGCTGTAGTAATATCAAAGGCGATGAAATCAAAGTATAACATAAGGTATGATGAATATTAAAATATTACTGAGTATGTTGCTAGCTTGCCGTATTGTTAAAGCGCTTTATTCGTCATTAGTCAGTGAGACATCGCTCGCACCCGACAATTTGAACTAAGCGAACGCACCGCTAAATTGCGGCCTGCCACCGCACCGTACTTTATTTATTTGTATTTATAACGCATCGTAGCTAATTATATTGGAGAGTATACTGATTCGTGTACTTTTAGGAACAGTTGGCGCTGACGGGCTAATGACAGCCGCGGCTTCCTGCTACGTTAATTGCTTAGGAAGTCAATAGTTGCGAGCTCATCGAATTATTTATTAGAACGAATTTCGGTGAGGTGCGCGTCACGATCGGTAGCAGCACTTAAAGTCTGTCAGTTCGGACGGGGCTTAGGCCAGATTATAACGTAACACGGTAGTTCGCCTGCCTTTGATGTCATTCAAACGATTGCCTAATGCTCTTAATTGCTCAGTTTGGGAGCAACAACATGAGGAAACACAATGATTGGCGTTTTTACGGCTGAGCTTCTGCGTGTGAATCGTATGATCCGATTGAGTATTTTAAAACATTCGTTCTATTTTTTTAATATATTTTATTGTAATCGCCATGTCCATACTTTTAAATCTGCTTTCGGGAAATACATTTTAAACATGAATTGTTTATTGGGTCGTATATATTTTGTTTTATTTATTAACAAATGAATGAAGAGCTACGTAAATAAAATCATAAGTTCAAGAGAAATGCTCTCATAACTCTGAGGCGTGCAATTTGAGGCTCTAAATCAAAGGCGTCCGCAGACGTACAGCGGCTACCGATAAATAACTCCGCGCGAAACGATTTGTGTAACACGAGGGTTTCCACTACCAGCTATACGGTTCTTATTAAGTTATTATACCGAGAACTCTGTACTCAGTACTTACTCTATCGTTTAAGTACAGTGTGAAAAAATCATCATAAAACCATGCGTCAATTTACTAGTAAGTATTCGTCGATCCGTAACTTCGAAATGTGGAAGGTACAATTGTAATCCTATTTAGAGTATCTTAGCTAGATTGGTATAATAAAAAATAATCAAAAATAACATTACATTACAAAAAAATATTAAAATTCAAATACCACGCATGACATGCAAGTGACACGGCTCGGTTGTTATTTAAACACGCGTCTTTTAGCGTTTTTTCAACGTGTAACAAAAGCACAGCGACTAAAACGTAGCGGCGCAGGTTCCCAATTGAGTCCATACACAAGCTGGCAATCGATTCTCTTCGCTTCACGCGTGAAATCGCTCGCGCCGCAGCGCTCCAAAACCGATCCGTTTAACCGAATCACTCGATTACCCCGCGTCATACACGAGCCCACCGTCCCCACGGAGCTACCTTAAAAGTATCACACGCCCATTAAACGATACAAAAAATGTCAGCCACTATTTTGACAAGAAAATAAAACAAAACCCTCCACTCTATCATACGAATTTATTACCTACGAAAACACCGTTTCACGTTATTAATATCGACATTAATACATTCCCGATATCCTGCCCATAAATGTCGCAGCCGCCGGCGCCTAGTACAGGTAGAAGACTGTAGAAGTACCTACATAAAAACGTTCAATTCCGAACAATGAACGAGACACGAAAAAAATATTTTGAAAATTTATAATACCTCCCGCTACCCGGCCACCGGTGTAAAATCCTGAGAATTGTAATTTTTCTTACAAAATTTAGTGATATGTCAAACCTGTTCGACGTGGCAAATAAAAATGTACGAGGAGGTGGAGAAAAAACGAACTGAATACTTTGGGTTATTGCTAAAACAAGGGAAGGTTACCATATCAATCAAGGCGTTGACAAAAGTGGAATTTTTTTCCTCGTGCCCGGGCCGTGGGATGAAAAAAGGGTCCGTGTTTATGGAAATGCAATAAAATACACGCGAGCTGTGCGCGGGCGCAGGCGTAGCTTTGTTAGTGTCATATAAGTTAGCTGTACACTTTTTAATATGAAAAAATACTTATAATTACATTATCTATAGTTTAATAAAGTCCGGAGAACAAGATGTGACCGTTTTAACTGAAAATAATTCAATGTCATCAAACATCCATATATAATTCGTTTATGTCATGATTGATCGAATTTTTCACCACGCAATTAAATATTAGGAAATAATATCTTAGTAATCCGCTACGTATGCCAAGAACCTCGCTATAATAGCAGGTGGCGCACAGGTTGCTCAGGTATTCATCTCGAGTAAGATTGATAAAAGTTAGTGCACCCCCGCCGCGAGGCGAGTCACTCACTGCACGGCCCTGCGTGAGAAACTATTGTACCTACTTGTATTAAATACTCTAACAATTGTTAACACTGGCAGGCCATTAAAACGTATTTCGGTAACGAACGACAATTTAAAGGCGAAAAGTTTACGAAACAAAAGATAATTCGTAATTTGAATATTTAATGCTTTACAAATGAAGATGGTAAAATCTCCATAATTATGAACACCTAACACATTTAACCATTGTTATTCAAATATTAATTTCATACGAAGCACGTCAAAATATTTTATGAATAGCAAAAAATTAAACTCTTGATAATAAAAACCATATTACGCAAACGGAAATCAAGGTCAGATCTACATTAATTTCATTACCTCATTAGAATTTCATCAACTCAAACCGACTTTACGGCGCGAAATATAACTAGAAATGTTGAAAAATTTACGACATTTGGTGTGACAGGTAATTATTTTGAATATTTGATAGACAGATAAAATAAATATATAACACGGTATTTGTTAAAACTTTAACCTTTGATCTAGATACTCGGATGTTATTGTAATTAATTAGCGTTTTTATAGTGTAATTCGATATTTCTCACAAGTCACTGCTATTCGCTGAAGCATTTGAGCGATTATTCAAACGAAGACACGTCGTATCATGACGGCTTTGAGTTAATACAGTAAGTTGGTTGCTGACTGTAATATTTCGAAGCAAATAATGTTTGTAGCGAGTCGCCGTAATCTTTGAATCAGTGACCGCGACGTGAACGACCTAGCTACACATGAGTGAGTCAATCGAATCACGACACTCTAATTCACCTCGCATGTTATTTCGTTAATTTTCACTTATAATAAATAAGTTTTTCAAAGAAATATTAATTAGTGAAAATTTTGATACAGTTTTCTAGAAACAATGCTGTGGTGTAAGCTTTGTAATGCTATTGTTCTAAAGAATGTAACGATTTGAACTGTTGATAGTAACGTAACAATATAATAGGAAAAAAATAATGAGTCTATTATTTAATTCGTGTCAGAGCATTTACATTCACTTCGAGCTTAAAACTGTTATACTGAAAGAATATCATTTATATACCGTTTTTTACTGTAAATAATAATAAGATATAATCCCGCTTAAGTTTTTAACATGCACCAGAGGGTAGAGCAAGATTTATTCGACAGGTCGCGGTGATCGATGAGCGGCGAGCGGTCTCCGGCGACATCGACAACGGTCACTACTGTATCAACAATAAAAACCTTCTCCCCGAATTATAATTAATAAACTATTGACATGCACGTTTAATGGATTCATTTATTTGTTGCTATAAAAGGGACCATTAAGCACTTTATGGCTTTGCGCTCGGAAAAATGCTAGAATCATATTGCATTTGCAAGTCTTTTAATGTTGTTTGCTTTATACGTTTCCAGTATAAACTGTACCTAAATATATGAAAGATTTAAGAAAACAAATTCAAACATAAAATACCCACTTTTTATTTATAAAAATATTTCGCAGAATTTAAATTTAAACAAAGCGAACGTTTTATTAATCCTTTTTTTATTGAACATTCTTATTCATTCTCATATGACGTCATGGCGAGGCACGTAAGGCAGACAGTGTGGGACCGATCCGTACATAAGCTAAGGCTGTAGAATTCTTATTGTAATATTTATTTGGCACTTGTTTAGGGCCGTGAATGCCAAATAGGTAAGTTCTATGACCGCCCGCGTTTGCTCGTATTGCTCGCGCGTAGAACGAGGATGTAACGATTTGGTTGTGTGATGGTACTGTATATTAGCTAATAATTGAGACATTTGCAAGCCACCTGGATCGATTAGATAGCGTGGGAGATTTCGACTGCGGAATCCAAGGAAATAAATTTTTACAACACTGTCAATGGTCCCTGATTCATAGTTGATTTTTTTTCTCACGTCAGTGAAGTTTTATCACATTTTAGAGTAAAAGCAATACATATAAATATTATAGTCATGTATTGTAGTCTCTATTTTAAGCAATTGCCAATAACATTTTCTATTTCTTATTATTTTCTATCTGTCTAACAATAAGCGCACAAAATCTTTAAAATAATTGTTTTAATTCAAGTGACGTGATTTTTTTACTAAACACATTATAAAACTTTATTATTAAAATTAAAAAGAAACAAAATAACATGAAGATTCTTTAAATGATTCCATGTGATAATTCCATGCGATAACACGGCTCGTTAAACAATAGATATTTAATTTTTTTCTTTGTGTATTTAAAGGATTACAGTAAGTTGAACAAAAAAGAAAATACCTTAATAAAATGTAGATATGTAAGAAGGTAATTTATACGCAAAAGCTTTCTTACTTTTATTCGTAAGGTAATAGATAATTTAAACTTAATAAATCGGAATTTCATCGGAGACAAGAATAAGAAATCAGAATATTCTCCTTCGCAAATTGCATTGATATAAAAGCGATTGAACAAATCATTGATTACCACAACTTTAGATATTTATATTTAGCGCTACAAAACAACTTAGTAACGTTTTTGCTTCGGTGCAATAATTTTGAGCCGAGATTATCGGACGCAATGTAATCCTATCCGTATATAAGATGAGGCACGGGAGCCCTTCGTTGTAACTGTTACCATCTTTTCCTCTGTTTTTTAAAGTACAAGCAGTTGTGTTCGTGATTTCTCTAACAAAAATTATTTATCTGAATTATGTAACAAAATGATTCCTTAACTTATTATAATAAGCTATTACTTAGTTTTGTTTGTAAATAATACAAAATGTAAAACATAATTCTTTTAAAACTTGTAATTGTGTCATTAACTTTATATTTATTGTTAATATTGTCTTTAAACAATATTATAAAATATTGCCGTTTTGTTTTAGGTGTACAATTGTACATAATATTTATTCAATAGTCGTGTAGGTCGTGTACGTTATAGTATTTATTACCTAAAACCACTATTAGATTGTAATAACATAATTTTCTTGTAAATAACATTACGATTTAAGATAATTTAAGGAGTAGAGCAAGCATACATTAACAGTTAAACTTTAGCTATAATATTATGATTGTAATTCACTGGTTAACCATTAATAACATAAGATACTAAAAATATTATAGACAATAGTGATACAACGATAGTGATAGCAGTCTAATACCTAGCTATAGTAAAACTTTATCTGTCAAGAGCACAATGTTTGTTTAATCAATAAGTTCAGCTTTTAGAAATTGATCAAGTATGAACTGAGATCTACCTTAGAAAAAAAGTTTAATTACGCTAGAAAACTTCTTGAGACGGAACAGACGGGACAAATGTTCAAACTAATCAACTCCACACTTATCAAAGAGAATAAGAAGCCTTAATAAGTGATTACATTAACTAGATATATATTTACAATCTATTAAATATTTTATAACTTTAATCTTTAAAATAACGAAGTCTACGTTATAGTTTAAACGTCTTTCATTTGACAAAAAGAGTCATAAAACAATTTATTCATGTAATTTTAAAGCTCTGCAGTGTATTTTTATCGCACATCCATCTCTGCTATAACGTTGAGTGTAAGTTTATAAAAACCTCTTACCTCTGAATACGCGTTATTACTGTATTTGCATTCGTATTTTATTTTATTACAAACAATAAAACGCCATTTAAGAATGTTTATATAAATAGAAATATTTAAGTCTTTTACTCATAATTTACATAACATAAAAATTATGCAAATATTGTATGATATGGTAAGCATATTCATATATAAACATTTGTAAGAAAAGCCGTGATTGTCTATTTAAAAGAATTCATGAATCTAAGCTGAAGGTCGTGGACTTAATTCTGGCATAAGTTATCAAGTGTTTTTATCTAGTTTTTAATCTTTCAACTTTAACCCATGATTTGACCAACAGAATAAAAAGAAGACTGTTAAGAGAATAAGCCCTTCTGAATTTCATTACAAGATTTTGTGTCATTGGAACACTAAATAGTAATAAACATAAACTCATTGCTATAAATACATACACATTAAAATTTAAATTAATTTTCCTTTAAATGGGTTATATTACACAAAAAAAATCTACGATAAATTAAGTTATTATAATCCTAATTGGCAATTACATCAGTTCATTGTTGATTACTTAAAGTTGTTAACAATGAATGTCACATTTTCGTCTAGACCCCTAATTTGTATTGTCAAAAGATTCCCACTTCAATTCTCATCCGTGTCAAGTGCATTTAAGTAATTAGTTTATTTTATAATGATTGTTTCAACTGGTGCCGCCCAATTATTCTGCTAATTCCGACAAGGTCTCCGTTTCATAATTAATTACTTTTATTACGTTATTCAGAATTATTTTAAATTCTAAATTAGCCGATGTTTTGTTTAATTTCTTAATTTAAAGATTCTTTAATTTTCCATTTTTTTTTATCTCATGTCGAAAATTATAACGTGTCTCAACTACTTTATGCGAGGATTAACGCCCGCTTCCTTGTTTTAGTTTAACGAGCATTGTGTTATAATTTCCCACAACGAAATTAAAAGTGAGAATTCAATCTCCAACGCCGCATTAACGGTAACACTCTACAGTACACTGACTTTTAATATTAAGACTATGTGGGTATCGCTACATCCGGGTTTAAAAACCATGACTGAGTAAGTTACTTGGAAATGTTTACAATCCAAAAGCGAGTGAAATTAAAATAGGAGGCTAAAGTCGGTGGAGCCACGGGCGCGTACCCAAACATATTTCCAGCGACGTGAAAACGGTCGAGGTACGTTACCGGTCCGTGCGATTATATCATAATGTTTGGACATTACATAATTTAGCGAACAAAAGGCGAACATTTCGAGCTGCTCCTCTAGTTTATGTCCGCGAAAAGGGTATTAAGGTAAATTGTACAATTGTGGGCACGGGCCGGTCGTTAGCGGTCGCGGACGAGCCGGGCCGACGTGACGTCTCAGCGGCGATGTCGCATTGTTTCAGTTTTATGCGTGCCCGACCTTAGATTAAACGTTAACTCGAAGATTTATAGCGGTCATAGAGAGGCTAGTTTGGTATACGGAGAGATCTTTCGTCGAAACACTCAGGTTTCTTAAGAGCCCAATTTGTGGGAGCGTTTGTGCTGTCGTGCTCGTATGCATGCCCCGCCTTTTTATTACTGCCCCTAACTGTAAACAACACCCATTCCGAGTTTGGTGGGTCTCCACTCGAGCTTGTAATACGACTAACCGAAAACCGGACTATTTAAATAAAGATATTCATTATATTTTTCAAAATGTAATAATGACTCATTAGTCCTGACGCCGTCCTTAAACCTTTTAATAAAATAAACAGAGGTTAATTATCTCACACATATTAAAGCAGTATTAAATGTTAATTTTAGCGTTGTATACCTAAGTTTTGCGATGGAAGAGATAAAAAAAGGCAACGACCTAAGTTGAGAAAAGTTTGAAAAACTCATAAAATTGGTCGGATTCTTACACTCACCAGTCTTCGCTTGGGCTTGATGAGGGGTCGGTTCTGGCCGTTCATCTTGTAGTAGAGTCCGCAGGCGTTGCAGAGGTAGTGGCCGGTTCCGTCGCGCCGCCACAGGGGCGTGCTGGTGGCGCCGCAGTTCACGCACTCCCGGCCCTCTGCGCATACAAACACTCGTTAACATTGTATCACACGAAACAATGAAATGGTAAAATAATTTGAAACTGATATGTAAATGAAAAGATTTGCAATATTACCAAATAAATAAAGTAAATGGTAATTAATTGGGGAAGTTTGAGGTGTTCTAGATATAATGTGAATCAAAACTAAAACAAATTTAAAATAAAGATTGTTTTGAAAGGCGAGAAGGTTAGTTGGTTAGTAAAGTAAATAAATAGCAGAAATAATAGATAAACAAACCATAACATAAAAACGAAAGCGGATTTGAAATGAAATGAACTTAAGACTCTTGAATGGATGATTTACCTGTCTCCTGGCAGGCTGGGAAGACGAGAGAAAACACATTCAGAAACATTACCAATCAAATTTCACTATATACTTAAACATGCAAATAACACTTGCTATTAAAATACTCTAACATAACGTACAGCATGTCGTTACAGACTGTATTGCAATTACTGAGAAAAATATAAAAATATTCAATTAACAAGGGAAAGCGAGTTAAGTTTCACTCGTGGAAAAATATCAAGATTTTTTTTAACACGCAAGGAAAAACATGGAGAAAGTAACGTTGCTTATTACTAAAGCGAAACCCTATAATTATTAAAAATACTAGCATTAATTCCGAAGCGATATTCGATACCTACATCGAATGAGTAAAGTACAAAAGTAAATATAAGACGAAATCAAAATGAGTGACAAATATAATCTACTTATCCAAACACATCAAAACATCGCAATATTTCATAAAAAGCCGTAATTATAAATAGCGTAACATTGATAGGAACACGTTATATTTCATTCATAGTATAAACAAAAGCGAGTTTCTTAAAAAAAAAGCATTGCACAAACAGTCGAGAGCGATTTACTAAACAGAGCGTTACGGAGGCATAAAGTATTACCTACATGCTAATTTTAACTATGTGTAATTGTATTAAACGTACACAAGTTATAATTTCAAAGGCAAGCATTTTAACCGTATAACGCATCCGCATGACTGTAAAAAGGCTTATTTTAATGGGCTATTTTATATCGACTTCACCTACGAAAGCAATAAATCTAATCAGAAATAGTTCAAATTAAAATAGTAAATGATAAAACATGCTCTATTTCATTTAGTACATGCAAATATTTTGTTAATAAACCCCAGACGAGTAGCCCTCCGGGAGAATAATTGTCTCTTCGCGTAGCTTATGTCAATCCTTTTCAACTAACGTTATTACGTTGCCGTTCATACAGAATTTTTTTTTTTAATAATTTATCTTGGGTTCAAATACAATATGTATATTTCGTATCTATTTATTAGACCTAAAATTATAATCACAAGCACTATGTGTAAGAATATGATAAAACTTTTGAGGATATATTTTTTACGCTAAATCAATTTCACATGATTCGATTACTCACAGAGGATATTCATATAGGAAAGAGCCGCCCCTAATCTTTCTCTAAACTCGATTACCGAATCGATTATTTATCGAGATCGATTTAAAAACCCATTTAGTTCCTTCCCACCCTTTCTTCAAGCCGTGTTCACAGATTGTTTACACAATAGAAAAAATCACCTAAAAGTAAACTTTGCAAATTTTTATGAAGGTTAAAAATTGAAGTCAATAACTGTCATTCGGAAGTGCGTAACATTGTCTTAAACGGAACGAGTTTATTGCTCCAGAGGCGATATCGGCCGGGTTATCGATAGATATCTATGCGATGATAGTATGTATGATGCGATTATCAAAGTCCCCAGGCAGACGCCGCGGCGCACTGAATAAATAATGATTCCCGCGCAGGAATCTAACAAGAGGTGAAAGTGGTTGAATATCGGATAGAAAAAACTCCTCCATCGAACACAGAATGCTTCTCGGGCTTGAGGCAATATGGCCATTTATCTTTTTTTATGTAAAACCAGATCACAACCGGCAATTAAATCGCCCGGACCTTATCGAAAACTTATTGCGATCGAACCGACAACTCACTTTTTGGGCTAACCCTTTATTTTTTGTACGTCGATAAAGCCTGTAATTTGTTCCGAGATTTCTAATAAATAAACACCAATAACGATTATTACGAAAAAATAACAGGATATTACAAGTAACGTGAAGTTTTATGATAGTGTCTCTCGCACGTAGACCTATCAAATTCAATAGAAACATCTCCATTGATTTAAAACATTTGTAAAGTCCGTTCGGCCGCAGGCGTCGGCTTATATTTACAACCATTTCGACCAATATATAAAAATCAAACATAGTGTTTGAGATATTATGATTTTGTATAATTGGTCTGCAATTAAATCTTTCTATCCTATTTTTTCACCTTAGTCGGCAAGTGTTAAGTTCCATACGCTGTGAGAAATATACGTATTATTTCATTTCTGGTTTTGTTTTGACTATCGAATGATCTAACGTTCGCCGCTCGCTCGCTGGACGTGATTCTGACGTGAAATAAAGATACCATTTAGTGCGCACGTAACGGTGCCTGTCCAGCTAGAGATAAACCTATCCTGAACGACTGCAGAAGTTTGAGCAAAAAATTCCAGTGTTTGTTCAAAATTAGAATGCGGCGCGCTCTTTATTGCCCGGAGTGACGCGCGCTCGTGACGCGGCGGCGCTACGTGACCGCGATAAAAGATTTTCATCTGCCATATTTACGTAGCCGAGTGGGCGGTTTTTATTTTTCGAGAACCTCCGAGAGAGCGCACTCCAGCCTCGAAGAGTGCGCGCAAAGTTTTCACACGCCCCTCTCGCGCTGGGAAAATATCCCATCGTATCGACCCCGCTGACGCCGCGGATAGCGGATAGAACTAACCTCTCCAGAGCTATCGATGCGTTCAAAATAAATGAAGACAGCCCGTTACTCCTCAATGAAATCGCGCCGTAAAAACTAGTACATAGTCACGTATAACGCTTGTACGAAGCGGGGTAATGTAATTTAAATGAAGGACTAATTTGCTCCCGTCTACCGTGACGCGCTCTCTCGGCGCATCGGCCCATCAACACGTAACGGTGCGGCTATTTTGCATACAAACCATTAAATTATTGCTTAAAACTTATTCTTTGTTGCGCCACAGAGGCTGTTATTACGCCTTAATTGTAGGTCTGTATGCAAATAGAAAATTGTTTTGTAGGCGATGCTCTTCGGTAGTTCTTGTAGATGTTTTCCGCGAAATACGTAATGAGGATTCGAAAATTATAATTATATTATTGAATTAAATACCGATCGCACATAAGGATGACATGGCGATACGTAGCGAAGGAATAAAGTCATTTTTCACGGCGCCTGCACGGACCAATGCTGCGGCGCTCATATTTGCATTGGTTATTATCATACGGTCAGATAATTACGAGTGACGCCACTGCAACGAGCAGTTGCAACGAACCCTGTATAATTATACACATCAGTGATATGATGGAGCTTAATAAGACAGACGATCGTGCCCGCGAGGAATCTTTTTCTAGCTAAAGAAACTGTGAACGTTTTATACCTTCATCTATTACAGATGTGACAAAAAACATCAATCTAAATACAACTTGTTTTGCATTAAATAAATGTTGATATAAATAAGTATAAATAACAATAAAAGGTGTACGAACTCATTAATTACATGAGCACAAAACTCATTTGGCGGTCTGCAAGTACACTTTTATAATGAATTAATCACTGAAGTTCCGCCGAAGTCATATGCAAATTTCGAGTGTTGCATTGTATCCCACAGTGCACCGACAGACCGTGACGACCACTGTATTGTTAAATACAACCTACCACATATTGTTGGATACAAGAATATTTAACACAAAATATTCATTAGTGGCTTAGTGGCTCGTTTCTAAACAACTGGATAAATCTCTTTGTACTCTCTAAGAACTATCAAAATAGTTAATTATATGTATCCGTTAAGATTCGTTTATTTAAATCTTTGATGTTGTTATAAAAAGTAATGTCCCTGTGATATCTTGACTACATTCATTTTCAAGGCATGATATAGATTCTGAATATTTATTTCAATTACTGGCAATAGTTAGAAATACGCGTGTCTCCTGTAGGTTTTGCTAATAAATTACATTTTTGTTTGTTTGAAATGGTAAAAATAAATTGCAATATGAGACAGATATCACTAGGCAGATGTTTTGTAAAATTGTTACAGTATAATTGTATCATAAAAGAGTTGCACTCGACAAAAATAATAACACACTAAGAGAGCCCGGCTTCATTCCTCTTAGCCGCCGGTCCGTGGCGTACAATCACACGCGGGTGGAAAACCTCCACGGATTTTTTACACAATTTTAATATTTACATCTAGGACATAGAGATCATAATTACATGCACGTTTTTAGGCGGTACGGTAATTTTTTTCACGAAACGTACGTCCACTAATTGGTTGCGCAACTTTCCGCGAAACATCTCTGTTGCTGCAAGACTACGTGAGTTGCATAGAAACAGTCATGCCGTATTATACTTCGTAGTTCGGGTAGAGGCAGTCGATTATGAGTCATAAGACCTTTCGTTAAGAACCAGCTGAAAGTGCAACGGACTCGAGATACGTTGCATTTGAATTATCGTTGAAACACTGGAATTGTAGTTTAAATTAAATGCCATTTAAGTGAACGTACCGAACGTATTGTTTTAGAAAGTACACAAAGAAACCATTTGGAAGTTTATAACTAGTATTGGTTCGTTCGCTGTTATTAGTCTTTTTATTCCCATTGTTAGATGAACTTTAATAAACTCCAGTTCTATAAAATAAACAAGTTATACACATAGAGATTAAAGCCTTAACGCAACATGTACACACTATATATGCATATCATTTAAAACTATTATTATTCGTAATGTAAGAAAAATTTCAACCGTAACTCGTTTCAGAAAACAAACGATATTAACATAACAATTGTGATAGATTGAAAAATTTTAATTTCTTCTAAAATCCGCTTGTTTTATTGCACTACGGCGAGGTTAGATCGGCAACAATGGAATGGGCTACATCCGGGCAGCCGCATTATCATAATATTGCTTCCACCAAAGAACATACAACATGGAACTGCCATCAGTCCCTTCAACTATAAACATAATAAATTAACAGGTCATAAAATACTAATCTTTCCTGAGCACTACTTGATACTATTTCTGTCAACATTTTTCTCTGTGCCTACCAGGAATCCACCATAATACGTCTGGGCCTATAGCATATATTTATGCGCCATTTGAACGTCCATTTGAGTCTGTATACTTTTATGGTTTAAGAAGTTATCGAATATTAAAATCATATCTACAAATACATTAAGTCAATATTACTGAAATTAAAATGTTTAAAATATTGATCGTTTTTATTTATGAGCTTTTAAAATGTTGGCAATAAGCTTTTGGCTTTGCTCAGCTGTTGCCTAACTAGGTACCTAATTGTTCTGAAAATTATACTTGTGTTCTGTGTTAAAAATAATGACTTTGTTCGATCTGTATGAACCAATGTATGAACCTTTATTGTTACGATTGAGAATTAAAAAATAAATTTATTAACATTAATTTATTAGATTTGTCATCCCCATCGGCCTTGCAGACATCCTGCAGAATGTATCGACCGAGGCTTTCGCGAGTGTTTTCCTTGAACCTAGTTTAGAGGTCGGGCGCGTTTACTCGGAATTCCTAACAAACATACCTCAATGGAGCTTAAATGTGATAACGAATTATAATGAAATCTTTTATCCCAATCACTTTAAAATAATCGATTATCAAGTTTCTTATTATATCTTTTAGCATATGTTGACATATTTCCTTGTGTAAAGATTTTCGCAATTTTCCAATTATAATTTCTTTCATATTTTGAAATTATTGCAGTAATAAGACACTTATAATATAGACTTTTCTAAATAATATAGAAAATGCAATTCATCACTTGAAAACCGTATCAAAATTTGATATCAAATACCTACATATCTGCCATGCGACTCTACATGAAAAGACAGTAATCAAAACTTAAATTGCTAATTAAATACTTGTAAAACCTCAACCTAAGTTATCATGAATATATTTACTAAATATCGAGTGTATGTAAGTTCTAACATTTCCCTTGAACCGTGGTTTAGAGGTCGAATGCAGTTAGTCAGCTACCGCGATAGTTCACATTTATGAATTAACATCAACTTTTAACCAATACTAGTTAAATATTTTTATAATTCCATCTAGGTGTAAATTATAACCTTTTTCCTATTTTTGGTTAACAATCTGAAGCAATATTTTTAATCTTTTCAACAAACAAATTCTGTACTAGAAATTCCAATTATTTTCTTTATATAAACGTAGAATATAAAAATTGTAAAATATAAATGTATTATTAAATGTAAAAAAAAAACATTAAGAAACATTTATTCTAAACTACATCATCTAACAATATTTAAAATCGATATCGCAGCAGGAGTTGATACAATTTTCTTTTACTATATAATAAAAAATTATATTCTATGATGATAATATTAAAGAGGTGTCGGTTGTTAAATTATGTCTATTCGATCAACTCTTTATTCGGTAGCGTCAAAATACAGTTATAAATTATAAACATTCTTAACTGTTTTATCAATAGGCAGTAACAATTTCAAATTATTCACTAGTTTGCGCTTTAGTTTTTTATACAAATAGTGACGAGAACGAGTTTCCTCTAGAACCGGTTGATAAGCTCATTATAGGAAATTATTATAAGGAACGTAATAATAACTTTAGATAATACGAATAAGTGTAGCTTTAATAAAGTCATGTTTACTTTAAATTTTCTTGTCTGTCAGATAATTTAATACAAGTTATAAGAATTACCTATTGAATATTGTTCATCAAATATTTTATATTGTTTACATAAATGAAAAAGAAAACGCAAAATACACTTTGTTCTTAAAGGTTACGACAGGAATTTTTAATCGACCTAGAACTAATTTAAATTGAAGCTATAATCAGATTTCCAAGAAACGAACCACTTAGATACTTAGAAAAAAGTATAGGTAAGTATTAAGTAAATAATTGATAAATTTTACATTCGTATGAAATTCGGCATGTAGCAAAACAAACACAAGAATATTGGAATTACTAAAACACCTTGAAACCGACCGGTCTATTAACATTTCCATTTAAACTCAAACAAATATCACACGTCCCTAACGAAGCGCGCCATTACTGTTCCAATGACACTGCCGATGTAACAGCCATCTATAAATCATCACATAATTCAATAAGAATTGCGATTTCCGCCACCGATAACTCTATGATCATAATCGCGAGACGGCGTATTGACAACGCGATTCCACTTTTTCTGCAGCAATTAACGCCATCTTTTTCACTACGATTCTAATTATCCATGAGAAACCCATTAACAAGATAAAATCCGTGAGATCGGAACATGTTAATCAAAGTTGAAAATTTCACAAAATATTGAATAACCATAATTGTGCTAAATTGAATGTTGGCATTAACGTGTAATGTAAATCCAACTCGGTAATGAGAGACAATAAACGACCGCTTTTTGTTCTCTACCATTGTCAAAGCTTAACTTTGAGAGTTATAATTACATATTTACGTATAAAATAAAGCGAGGTAATACAATTACTGTTGAGTAATTCTCAGTTATATGAATATTCGTCATATTATTGTGCTGGGTTATTGCGAAAACTCGGTCCGATTGTTGAGGTAACAATAGCCGCATTAGGAGCAGAGGTTAGTGGAACAATATTACGCGAATCTAACTTTTAATTACAACTCTGTTTTTGGTGTTTAATACACCTACACACGTACAAACATATATCTCTATTCCTACTTCATTTCTTCACTTATACCATTGTCGTTATGATAGTCAACTTTTTTATTAAAATACTTCATACTTGAGTTGAAATGTAAAGTTAAGTTAATCGTCATATTTATTATTATTTTTAAACCTTTTTATTACCTTAAAATTTGAAGTTATTGCACTTTTAAAATACCTTTTTGTATATATGTATGTAGTTATTTTTAGATCATTATAGCACTTAAAATAAAATTTATTCTCGTATATTTTTATTACAAACCGAAAAACATATAATTACTTTTTTAATTATTTCATTTCAGCAAAACTTTGGTGCATAAGCGAGTTAATTAAAACGTTAGCCGAGATACGCTGATTAACTCTTACATATTTAAATTTAAAGCAAACAAAGATGAGTCGACGATTTCGTAAGAAGTTAATTCAGAAGATTGTCTTGAAAATTAAATAGAAATCCACTTAGCTGTAATACTCACGTAAAAACAATGCTCTACAATTAGGTAATGGGAAACCAAGTCGACCCGGGCACCCACAGAAAATTATCTAAATGTTGACAACGATACATTTTATTGTTAAATAATAATTGACATGAGAGGCTGTTAATAAAATGTATGTGACAAATGGTAACAAATATCGCAATCTAGGTTTTTGAAACTTACTTTCAAACACAAAAGATCTCTCAATGTCCTGCAATTTCTGATAATATCATAATTTTATTTTTTATCGCGTATTTTATTATATATTATTTACACTGGAAAAGTCATGACTTAATGTCCGTTGCCCTGACAGAAATTTATAAATATTAATTTAAATATAATTATGCATTTAACAATGCAATAAACTGCATATAAATGTAAAAAGCATCCGGATTTGAAACGGCGTAATATTTCGTCAGTCCATTATTCATATCTGAATTAATTAACGTGACTGCGTTTGAATTTATTACACAGACAGGCAGTTAAGGTCTAAAGCTAGGTCATAACTTTTCAAAGTAAAGAGTAAACCCCACCCAACGAAGTATGTCAAACCTAAATGTTCAAATAAAAAAAAATATACGTTACATCTTGTCCAATTTGTTTCGTTATTTTATTCGATATAATTAGATTTTTGGTTAATGTATATATAATGTTAGTAACCTCCACCGTTTTAGCAGTTAAACCAAGCGTTACTCTCGTGACACCAACAAGAAACCACCGTGATGTACAAAAACCGTGTAACCATCCCCAGTGCAACGACGCTTATCAGACCACATCATATCGAATAGCAATCGAATAGAAACGAAATGAAACTCTATTATCAAATCAATAATCGCGACCGATGAGGCTGCTCACTGCAATTCTAATTACAGCTACTTTAGCGCCACCATCCCGTTACCGTGCAAGAGAATGGGCCAATTATTTGATTTTACTGATTAACAACTGCGGATTTCGAAAGCAGTATTTAGATCTAATCAACATCAAAATTAAGTAGAAGAGTATAAAATTGGTCGTTTTTGATGTAACTAACTTTCTGGTCATGACTATTCTATATTTATGTAATTGGGGTCATTCATAGAGTTTTCGTATTAGTGATCGGATAAGCGTGAGGACATGAATGTGAGTGCGAGCGAGGGCGGTGCAGTGCGTACGTCCGCGCGGACTCACCGGCGCTAGTTCGCGTCTTGTTCGGTCGCGGTTTACTCTGCTGCTGCCCGCTATAACCCTTCCCCTGGTAGTTGTAGTAGTCGCCGGCGGCGGCGTTGTATTGCGCGTTGTATTCCCCAGAGGGCTGACTCTCCTGGGGACACGAGTCCGGCTGCGCACCTTCTCGTTGCTTGGAGGGAGGCGCGCCCATCATGGGCTTGACGTCGCCGCAGAGGGGCAGCTCCTGCTGCTGCTGCATGAAGGCGACGCTCATCGCCGTGGCGTGCGCGACGGCCGCCTGGTAGTCTTGCTGACCTAGCGCCGCCGCGGCGACGGAGTCGGGGGTGGAATCTTTCGGAGGTGTGGGGGGGAAGGAGAATAGAGGATGGGGATGAGGATGCTGCGCTGGGGAGAGAGGCTTGTCGGCGGGCGCGTCCTGCTGGAAGCCACCGCCCCAAGCGCCGCTGCCCAGAGCTTTGGAGTCAAGCCAAGGATGCAGCGGCGTGTGGAAGTGCGGCCTGCAGACCTGCCCGCTGCCGCCGCTTAGCGTTCGACCTGCACAAATTAATTTACACGTTACAAAAACTAAATATTAATTTAAATATTAGTTATTTTCAAATTCAAAAAATAAACAAATTAGTCAAAATTTCTTTAAATTTGTAGCAGTAAACGATATAAGCACAGCTGACAAAGATCGGCCGATAGCCGAGTCATTGTCCGAACTAGCCATCATTAGGGCGGACAATTTGTAGGCGTTACGATCCGCCCGTGATACCGAAATTAATATAATTTGAAACCAACAACTCTTTCACACGACATCTCTATTCTTTAAAATTAACATGACCATGAATATTCTAAGCTTTAATGCGTATTTGATAAACAAATAACCTCCATTATACCGCGCTGGTCGCGTTGGTTGCGCGCGAGAACAAAGGCGGGCCATTCCGAAATATTACAAAAGTCGTGTCACAACAACGACCAATTAAAATAGTGGGCCAACTGGAAATTTCATTAATTAAATACTCAGCGTTAGCATACAAAGCCGTGATTTGTTTCATATCATATGCACTTATTTATATAATAAGCAATGAAAATTATAATTGCTTTATAACAGCATCGCGATTGTTTCAAAATTTAAAACGGTATATTGAGCAGCCATTTTTTCTCTAACTGATTAACTATATAATTAATTTAAAATACAACATTTTCTCATAACTCTTACGCATCAGAAAAGTTTGAAAGTCGCATAATTTCACTCACAAAAAGTTTAAATAAAACACGTATACACAACACAATCACCCTATTCAATTTACTCAACAATTATTATTTAACATTGAACGCAAACATATGTACAGTGCAAGGGTAATGATAATTGTGCGAATGGAAGTCGTGGATTGGTGGATCTACATGGGGGACCATCCCTTGTCTATACCCTTATGGAATAAAACAGGGTAAGAACTGCTCTATGGTCGGCCCGCGGCGCACTGCGGGTAACTAATAGTCGGTTTATATCGAAACCTATATTTTATTTCGTATCGCTGTAAATCTATAAATAATACACTATATTTTTCTTACAATGTTGCGAAGTAAATAATAAATGGTTATGCATTCGATATCGGTTCTGAAATTTCTTATGGATTTTTTTATTTTAAAATGTACATATTAATGGATACACAATAATTATAATTAAAATAGTTCGTGATGTGTAGATAAAATAGCCTATAGATTATTCTGACGCATAGGTGTTTTATATTAAAGCAAACTTTTATTAACTTGCTTTAAGCTTTATTTGTAAAATAGAAACAAACATCTATGTCACAAACTTTGGCATAATTAATAAAAGCATACAAAGTTTCGATACAATAATTAAGAATATAATTAGTATGAATGAATCATATATCCATTTAAATAAGAAAAATAGTTTTAATTGAACACCGACAGTACTCCAATCAGAATTAATTCGACAAATTGAGTAAAACTATGTTACTGCCGAACAAATTATTTATATTAACTTATTCCCTCTTAATTGGCCTCGATTCGTTATCTTAACTACAATTCTTATCTGTAATTAAGTAACCCGACTTTATCTAAACATGACAATAACGATTTGACCTTCCAAAATAAAGGGCAAAAGAAATCACTACTATCCTATGTATTTCTATTTTAATCGAAATAAGTAACATTAATGAAAACAGTGGTATTTGCTGCAAAATTTACGTTTACTTAATAATAGGTATAGCTTTAATGAATTTGTCTTGATTTTTCTTTTAGAAGTCCCCCTTTACTAATAGATTATGATGAAAAACCAAACGCTGTCATTGACTCTTCAACTCCGACACTCGACTTCTTATTGCAACCGAAATAATGCTCAAACAAACGACACGTCATACAAAAGTCACTTCAAACGAGAGTAGTAAAACTATACTCATAGTCCATGACAAAGTAACAACTAAAAGTAATAGACTATCGACTTGTCAACTCTATCGATTAAATGGAAATCGTGTTTGTTTAAAGCCCAACACCGATTTGTTGACATTATAGCCTTTATACTCATACAATAAAAACTGGGTCTTACGTGATATGTTTGCAACTACCCGCATGGATACCCAGGTGCAGATCGTAGCGATTAAAGGAACGATTCTTATCAAAACGCCCGTAGTTGAAAAAACGTGAATTTAGTATTGCTCGTCGAAATATTAATTAGTTCTCGTGGTCTTTGAATTTTAAGAGCTATTAATTTATGAGTGTTTCTCTTTGTGATAGTGATGTGATGTATTAATACGATTGTTACCAGTTTTAGTCGAATTTTTGCGTTTTCGAAGTCATTGTCTTTATTAAAAGATACCTACGAGTATATGCCTATTCAACATTAATACATGGTAAGATTAAACATAAAAATTGTATTCCCAAGACCGTTTCAATATTATAAGATATAAATACATCAACATACGATTTTCTAAATCGCAAGTCATATTCAATTAGTTTTTCTGAAAATTCGACACGGCCAATAGCGATCATCATTACGTTAAACACGGAATAAAACAATAATCAGTCGCCAGCGTCACATTAAGCCGGGTACACACACAACGTTTTGACAGCGTCCACGACACCGGCAGCCACCCCTCGTTCACAATGCCACCAGCGATGGCAACCCGATAACGTATGAATAATTCCTGTTATCGCGCCATCTCGCCACATGCCCTACCTGCCCCTTACCATGATGACAAAAATCGGCAAACGATGCGACTCCATAATACGGGACTCTAACAAAAGTTCGTATCGAAATCGCTCACATGCGTAACATAGTAAGGGAACTGCCGACGCTTTTTATTCATTACACCGGCTAGTTTCGGCCATTGTGCGGATGTGTGTGCTAAGCCTTGATTGTTTGGGGATTTTGAACCAGAGTTATTAAATAAAAGCCAAAAATATATAGCATCGATTCAATTTAAAATATTCTCTATTTACATGACCTTTTAAATACGATTGAATGTAGATCACTATTTCAAAAAGTATTAGAATATGATAGATATTGAACGTATCATGAAAATGTTATCATAGTCAAATTAAACTACAATATAATTAATTAAGTTAATTCAAATTACAGATACATATCTAGTCTAATCCAATTGTAATTAATATCAATAAAACGTTAAACTAACCGACGAATCTAATCGAAGCAAATAAATAATTAAATCATAAACCAATCATGGCGAATTCTCACAGCCGGCGAACAAAACACCGGAATCGAACCCCAACCCCTGCCCCCGGCAGATGCAGCCCGAGATCTTATCATCACGCGCCACAGGGTACTGAAAGTGTTGTTCAAATTGACGCTAAGTTTATTCTGTAACGGTTTTGTTTGGCCCCTTCCGATTATTTACAACATTACTACCGAAAAT
>DVXP01000002.1:0-47801 GCA_018235645.1 Junonia grisea | reverse complement strand
TAACGCACCGTAACGTTTTACAAGACCCTCCCCTCCCCCCAAACTGCGTTACGTAATACTTGAATGAACCCTAACCTGTATGTTTAACTAAACATTAAAAGTATCAGAGAAGACCTAAGTTCGTTGTCAGTTTACAAGGAAAGAGGGTAGATATGGAACAGTTCTGGTATTGATATCACAGGTCTGCGAATTTTTTTTTTTTTGTCATCTGCATGAGATATTTCTACTGAATTATATGTTTTAAAGTAGGCTGATTTCAAAAGTGATGACCATTTTATCCTGTCACATAAGGATTTTTGCAAGTTTTTTCCAAATTTTTTAAAACGATTAGTAATTTTTTTTAAAGCAAACGAATCATTTTTTTGATACATATGCTTTTTCATGTTCTTTATGAAACCTCTTCTCTTTTCCTTCATACTTTGATGAGTCCTTTTCAGATTTCCATCTTCAATTTCTCGCTTAAGCAGCCAACAGTAGTCAGGTAAACTAAATTTCCTTCTTTTGTAAAATAACCGGATAAATTCTTTTTCTCGGTGTCTATACCAAAGGAAGTTCCAGGTGATAAAAGGTTTTTCAATCTAGAACGTAACAGTTCGGCTGCATCTTTTGAAAGACCTAAATCTCTTACTAAATCATTGAGCTCACCTTGAGCAAATGGTTGAGGCCTTTCATCTTTGTCAAAAGATAAATCATTTGAAACATTGACTGACCGAATGAGCGAAATGACTAAATTCACTTGAGTGAGTCTCGATTTTTTGTCGGAATAGCCTACTGTAGGGTTATTCCGACCTTTACATCGAGGCTCACTCAAGCTTGAGTGAGCGTCGATGTAAAGGTCGGAATAGTTCTACAGAGCTTGATTCACCCGTAGAAAGTAACGTGGCTTCGTCCTCCAACTCACTAGGGTATTAATCCAAACTGGAAGGCTGTGGGATAGATATCTCGGAACTATGGGGCACTGGACGTATGGCTGAGTCAAGATTAGGATAACTTATGTATCTATTGTTTTTTTAATTGAACCCCTACGTCAACTGAGCAGAAGTAGCAGTCAGTAGTGCAATATTTCTGCTCACGCCATATCACAGGAATTCCAAATCGAAATGCAATTTTCTTTCCCTTAAACCACAAACGAAGATCTTCTTCGCATCTTCTATACACCTTATGCGGGGCCCATGGTTTATCTCGATCACCAAGTCATGGGTGTAGCCAAATTGGCAAATTTGGCTTCAGGGGGGGGGGGCAAATTCAGTGTAAGTAAAAGATCAAATTATTGAAAAGCGCAAATAACAACATAGAAAATAAGTTCTTAGGCTCAATTTTACTGTTTATTTTTTTGCTAGGGCCAGCAGGACGTGTATAAAAATTTCGAAAAAGATGAAAAATTTTAAGGGTATTTAAAATTTTCATTAATGAATCTAGTCCTGCCCCAGTGTGGATACGCCCATGCACCAAGTTTTAATTTAAAGCAGGCAAAATAAACTTTTCTCACAAAATCATTTATATTTCTTTGTTGACTTTTAATAGTGAATTCACCACAGATGTAACAAAACTGTTTGGAGAAATAACACAACCCCTTGTAGCCATGATTAACACACAACAGCACCGTTTACTTCAATATCAGTATATCTACTGAGAGCTTTTCTTCGTTTCAAGCGATGTATGTACGTTATTTGACTTGTCTCAACATGTTAAAACGTTCCCAGTCCACCCACCTGCTAAGGTTATTCTCCATCTATATATATAAAAGAAAGTCGTGTTAGTTACACCACTTATAACTCAAAAAACGGCTGAACCGATTTAGTTGAATATTGGCAGGGAGGTAGTTTAGAGCCAGGAGAAGGACATAGAATACTTTTTATCCCGTTCGACAGCATTCCCGTGTAACTTGACATGAAACGTCAGTCACTATAAAACGTGGTATAACAAAAAAGAATCAGACTTGGAAAAACAAAACGCAAAGGACAGCTATGTAATGACGTATGGATGACAATTTGATATGTGTAAGAAATCAATAAAAAAATCTGCTTATTTATTGCCATTAAGGCGGAACAAAGTTTGCGGGGTCATTAAAATTTTGAAGAATAACATGTTATGTTCCTTAAAGAAACGCTTGAAATATAAAGATATGTAATGAAATTGTAATTAAATATTATGATTTTATTTTGACGCCTAAATGATTAATAAACTATATTTTTTAAGTAAAGACAGATAAAAAAATACAATTTATACTAAATTAGTGCTAATAAAATAGACTACCTCATATATAATACTTTATTCAATTACTTATTTTATTATTTTGTCGATGTATTAATTTCACGCTTCAACAATTTTACTGAATATAAGCTGCTATCTACCGAAACCAGCCACTAGTGAATATTTTAGGTAAATTAAACTTTCTTTTATGATATGAAAATGTGTTTTAAAGTTGATTTTATTAAATTGGTCTTAAACATTTAAATGTTATGAATTTATGATTTGGTATGCTCCAAAATAAACTAAAATCTCTAATATAACCAATATAAGCATGAAAATTTGTCTAATACGTGCTGATAATTTCATGCTATGTAAGACTAATTTTGCTCGAGTTATACGCGATATATGACTACGTCTTGTAGTGGTATTGTTTATACAACTTGGGCCCAACAAATTCTTTATTATTCATTCTTTAATTTAATTTTTACTTTTAATCTATTTTAGCTTCATATTTTTTTTAAACTAAAAACCTAAATACCGATGTAAACACTATCGTTATTTTAAAAAAAGAAAAAAACGGAATACAAATCACGCATAGACAAATATGTACCCGTAAATTAATTACTTGAATAAAAACAAGTGTAAAATTGAAAAATTGATTAAACCCCAGACATCGTATTCAATACGACATAAGGACATTAAACTCTTGGGAGGTATTTTTTTATAGATTATATCTAATAAAACACACATAGAGACACACAAACGCATTCATATACATACATAATTTTTCCAGTTACTCTCAATAAGCCCTTTTGTTTGATACCTTTATTGTAGAAATGCATTAAAAATAACTATCCCGCTAGTTTGGATGGTTCGCCATCTTGGATTTAGAATGACATAATATTACTTTTCGAGTTACTCGTAATAAGCCCTTTCATTTAATATCGATATTGTAAAAATACAATAAAAATAATTATTCTGCTAGGTTGGATGGTCCGCCATACTGAATTTAGAATGACGTCACGCCTTTTATTGTATATTGTCATCCAAACTAAATATGTATGCAAAATTTCAGCTTAATCGGTTGAAGATTATTTTAAAAATTTAAAATTTCAGCTTAATCGGTTGAAGTTAATTCACATATTGCAATATAATCTCGAAACGGTTTGACCGATTTTGATATAACACATCTAAGAACCACCGCTAGAAAACCCTTTTTCAAATCTGGATCCAAATTGGTTCACCCATGAGGGTGTTACAGTGCCACACAGACACACAGACACACAGACACACAGACACACAGAAATACAGACACACAGACACTCAGAAACACAGACACACCGACACACATACACCCAGACACACAGACACACCGACACACATACACCCAGACACACAGACACACCGACACACATACACACAGACAAATATAGCTGTCAAACTTATAATATCCCTCTTTTTTGGTCGGGGGTTAACAAAATAAAATTTTAGGAATTACAAGCTATGTACGCTTGTTAAGTGATAATAAAGACATTTAAATTTGAAATTTTTATCTACTCGATTTCGTTCCCAAAAATATCTTGTAATAAATATTAACAATACAAATTAAAATTATTTTATAATTCAACATAAAATTAACATAAAATATTTTTGATGTGAATAATTAAATATTCAAAACAAAAAAAAGTATATAATTTATGAATTGAAATGAGAACATTACTATTATTAACATTACAAAGATCAAACGATTAAAACAAAATTACGAATCATAAATGTATTGGAACGTAATTTTTCATGAAAATACACTCAAAGGAAATTTAAAAACAGAAGCTCCTTTTTTGAAGCCGCTTAAAAAATGAACACGTAAACGTAGATCCCATTTCACAATTCACTTCCCGTCAAAAATATTACACGTACGAATATTTTGGCGTCTCAAATAAATCATCGCTCATTTTATTCACAATTTAGCGTTGTAAGCGGCGGTCTTGTCGACGTTGGAATCAAATTGCACTACATCGTAAATAACCAATATTTTGTTTGTAAACTTCTTGTTACATGAGCTCAAGAAGTGTGATTTTGTTTAACGAAATCATGAGTGAAATTAAAAAATAAGAAAGTTTGATTTCTATATAAATACTGTTAAATGTTATTACTGCATGTACCGTGTTGTATTATTATGTATTAGCTTTTGCTCCCGACACGTAGATGTCGTTGTTGATATCGCTGTGGGTAAATACACATTATCTTTGTTAGTTAAAGTTATTAGTTATTTATTTTATTTTATTAGTTAAACTACATGTCAGTCGATTTGGGAGTTACGGAATATATGTGATATAACATTTATAAGTAAGGACTCCATTAATTGCATTTTATAAACTTGTATAAATAAAATTGTTTCTTTGTTGTAATACACATATTTATGTATATGGCTACAATGACGCAATTTAAAAAGAAACATTGCTAGTAATATTTTTTAACTTCCTCAATTTTTCACCCCGCTGTGAGAAAAATTTTACCTAAACATATTTAAATTCAAAGAATTTTGAATCAGCAGAGTTACACCGGTTTCAGATACAAGTAATCTTAAACCAGAGTTTAAATTTATTTCTATATCCGTATCCATATATCCGTATCTTGTCGTCTTTTCTCCTTTTAAACAGACCATAGTTTTCGTGTTCCTTCGTATCAGCAGAGTGGCGCAGTGGAAGCGTGCTGGGCCCATAACCCAGAGGTCCGTGGATCGAAACCACGCTCTGCTAGCAGTATTTTTGAATAGTTACGAGTGTATTTTTATTCGTAGTTAGAATTACTAAAAACTTTATTATATACCTTATTAAACACTGCTATATTTGTTTCTTTTTTTTTTTTAATAAATTGTATAAACATGCATACTCAATTAATCATATGCATGCGTCCGTATAGTAGTTTGTAAAATAGTTTTCTATTTGACATCGAAAATTTTAGTATACCTATATGAAAAGTTTGCACGTGTTCGAGAATTTCTCTCTTTTTTAATAAAAATAAATCGTAAACATACCTAGGTGTCGGCACGAGTAGGTACATCTGAATCAGAAACATAATTTATATAAAAACGATAGTTAATATTTATGCTTGAAAAATTTTCTAAGACTTGATAACAAAGCATAATTTGTATTTATAATTAGAAAACATTTGAGAGTTTTGATGAAAGGGCGCGTTTGTCATAAAAATCTATAAATATTCTTAAAATGTGATCCTGAACTTTTATTATAAAAACATGAAAGGAAATTTTAGTGCGTAACTACACGGGTTTTATGGGAAATCCATATTTATTCACCGATGTAGATCAAAAGGCTTAGTGAGTTGTATGATGTTATACTTGATTCGTGTTTTGTGTGGATTATAAAGCATTTGAAAAAATATGGGCAGAGTTCATTGCGGTATGATTTTTACCAGAATATTCTGAAATGCAATGAATAGAGACATTTGGAAAATAAACCTGCTGGTAAAATTGTTCAATTTCATGATTGTATCCTAACATTGAATTCGAATAAAGTAAAAGCATGTGTTATTAAACGTTTTTTGAAAAGTGCGCCTACAAGTAACGTTGGATACATTTCTATACAAATGGCTTTTGTAATTTACGTCTTAATTCAGTACTTCATACTAATATACCTAATTATTATATGTATATGTTTGCTATTCTAGTTTCTTATAAGAAATATAAGCAACAATCGTAAACATTTCGTGTTAAGGGAATGTTCTATTAAGAATAAGCTTTTAGACGTGATACGGGATAAACGCAGTGCGTGTTAATTAAGACTAACTCGGAAGGCAAACGATTTTCTATTTAAGTTTATCAATCTTATTAGTGTTTTTATGGCCTTACGGTGAGAACGTTTGTTTAATATCCGTTTCTATTGAGAGTACATAGATTCATTAAAAATTAAATTTTTTAACATGGAATTTTTTTTGTTACGCTGAGCGAAATATGACACATATGGGTTCGAGTAAGGTGTAGCATAGACGTGCTTGTCCTTTTTTTGTAGCAAAATCATTTGAGAAAAAACGGACTTCCTAATTAATGGAAAAAAAAGTTATACTGCACATGTAAAATCTTTTTTCAAAATAAAACTAAATTCGTTGACGTCCTCTGTCAAAGTAAAAAATTAAGAGAAGTCGTTTTTTACTTTTTTTTATTTTAAAATATGTGATACATTAATTTTATGATGCGTTGAATTACCAGTCAATGGTACAAGCCTATTCTACCGAATGGGCTTGTACCATTAAGATCGCATTTAAAATAATTTAAAAATAAAATAAATATACGAAAAGGACAATAAATATGATAACGAAGAGCATTATAGTCGTTCAGTTTTATCGTTAATGAATATTCATTGTAGTCATCTAAGAAATGCTTCAACCATTGTAATATGTATTAAATCGATTCCCGAACAGGTTTCGAATGGCAACCTCGAAAATCTTGTTACAAAAGTTCACTATCGTAATTTAGTTTTTCTTACAGAACGGATTAAAGTGTGGTAGCCGAGGCCATAAATCTATGGATTAAACTAACCCAACGGGAGATAGCGATCTGCCGTCCGCAAGCTGCTTTCGATAATTGTAACGATATAGATAATCTAGGAGATGGGGAAAAATATTGAGGACAGTTTAGATAAACCATAATTGAATTTAAAATTGGTTTTCGAGTTCTCTTCCTCGATTTTATACGTCTTATTGGGAGTTATTGCGATGTGTGGTATTATTATTGTTGTTGTTGGTACAATATAAATGTATCCGGTAAATGTGATAGCCGTTAATGTTGTAAGTGTGAAAGTTTGTTTGTTTTACCATGCTTTCACGCCCCAACGCCTAAACAGGTGGCTGTAATTTGCCACGTCAAGGTATATATTTTTTATTGAACCCTAAAAGCCATAGTAATTAAACTTAAGAAATGCAAGCGAAGCTACGTAAAAAACACAGTTTTCTATTGTCTTATTTTGCTTTTAATTTCTATCCTCTACAAAATAAATTGGCAGAAGAATAGAATAACTATTGTGTAAGTTTTGGAAGCGTACTAAAAAATGCATAAAGATAAATAATTTGACCAGAAGTAAAACAATAAATTAGTACGCAGTGGACTGTCTATTCGCACATGTAGTAAACATTAACGTGAAACAATATTGACTTACGTTAAAGGGACTGCAAACAAAATAAAATATTATAAAATACGCTCCTTAAACTGTTTGAGTGCTGTTCGTAAATTCAATTGCCATATTGAAATATATTGCTTGTAATCTTATACCCAAACAGCCGGAAAATAACCGAATGAGCAATATCAAGTTACACTCAAGAATGGTCTCACTTTTGGTTTTTTATATAAACCCCGTCATACGATGTCTTTAGAAATTTGAACATATAGACAACCGATAATATCTCTAAGCTCGACGAGAAATATGTGTATTGTTTGTACTCATAAATTATCATGGCCCAAAACAGACGAATTAAATTAAATGTTAAATTGTTATAAAAGGAAAAAAAAATGTTTATGATTCCGTTTTTGTATAGAAGTCAATTAATTTCATTAATTACAACATTTTACAGCTACAATTTAGTTTTATTGATATGGAACATTTTCTATTGGAGAAATGAACCGGCACTGGGCGATCATAAAGAAATTATTAGGTACGGTATCCCATAATTTAATGTTATAAAATGCTAGATGGAATAAAATTTAAGTTAGAACAGAACCGTTTTCGGGAAATCAACAAACATCATAATTAAGTTATAAATTACATAAAACAATCATTACGATAACGATTAATTGAACAAATTGACATTTCATTATATCTACAGATCGTTCGAGATAATCGAAGAGCTAAGATTTCATACTCAAAACAGACTGCTTATTACCAAGTATTGCTTCGCAAATATTTAAATAAAAAAATTCGAAATGTTTGAATAAGGTAAACCGTGGGCGTTCCGACAATGAGCACGTCACCGAGTGCCCTTTGAGCTGTCAGCCTCTTGAAGGAACCGGGGCAATTATATTGAAATCTCCCGCAATGCTATCTTTTAGAAAAATAATACTGCTCTTGCGTTAACTGACGTAAGGAGCTTATTAGCACGCCTTCCGTGACGGACAGTAGGGTCCTTTTTGTTTTTACTCGCAGCTTAGCTAAAACGCTATTTTTTAAGACAGAATGCGAACCGGAATGAGAATTATTTTCTTTTGCAACATTCTTTTTAAAACGGACAGGGAGGGATGTGAGATAATTTCTTTATTGTTATTTTAATCGCATTTTTACTTTTACACTATACTATTTCATGCGTTTTAAATTTATTCACATTCGCAGTTTTCTCAACTAAAAATAAATGTTATTAATTTTTTACTGCAAGTTAAGAGATGCAATAAGGTAAAGTTTACAGACATCCATATAATGGAATCAATAAAAGTAAATTAGCAATTATTACTATTAATATATGTACAAAGAGAACGATAATGGAAAATTTCGGTTGTTCGTTTTTCTTATTGATTCACAAGGGATTTTCTCGTCAGATTGATACGAACCTTTTATATTGTTGTAATGAGTTTGCAATGCTTTTATTAATTAATTAAACGCCTTTGTTTCTTTAACTATTATTTATATATTAATAATGAGAAGAGGCAGATGCCTTCGCCCAGCTATGGGATATTTAGAGGCTGTCATAATAATAAAATCATTTAAGGGATGTAATTGGCAAAGATTTATATTTATTAAATAACTTGTAGCCCGTGGTCTTACTTGTAATGAACTACGTTCAAATGAACTCATAAAAAAGACAAAGGGTTTCCAGTACAATATATTAGCGCTTCGCGTTAACTAGTTGAGTGGGGGTGCTAAATTAATATTTAGAAAAATATCACCAGAATTAGTACGACTATTTTCTAAAAATAACTCGCAATCAAAATTATTAATTCGCGCGTGAAAAGTTGGAAAATTCGTTAGTATTTATGTAAGCCGATTTACAAAACCTTATGTAATGCGACAGATAGGAAAGTCGGAATCACACCAAGTGACTACAACATGATGAGTCAGTGAAGCCATTAAGCAGTGCTTTCGAATGTGATTGGCCGGTCTAGAGTAGGAGGTAGTCGAAAGCCGCCGTAAACCCATTAAGATATCAAATTACCCTCTACGCCCAAACCACGGATCGTGTGACTAATTGGTATTAAGGTGCTGTTATGTCTTAATTAAATTATACTCATAATTCCCCAGTAACTCTGTTGCGGTCCAAGAATTTTAGTACGTTACAAATTTCATACAATACAGCTATTCCTGAGGCGAATGGGAAATAGTACGTTAATTAAGGGTGTTACACAAGAGATTACGTTTTACTCGTTCTCGAGTAGGGTTTTGATCATTTAAAAGTATTTTCAAAGTACAAAGCTGCTTGTCTGTGTTTAATGTTTGAAGGGAAAATAAACAAGCGGAATAAGATCCTTCGCGTAATTTTATTTATAACTTTTTGAATTATTTTTTCTTGAAATTAGACGCCTCACTTTTAGGGTAGGGATTTTTAAGTTTGACTTTATCATTTAGAAAATGTTATTCTGTTAGTTTAAATTGATATATTGTGCATGATTTAATAAAAATATTAATTAAAATAGAAGTTGTATCATTCCTATAACAGAACAATTATCCAATTAAGCGAATTGTTTTAAAACGGGTTTATATTTATTTTACGTTGTTATTTTATTGATTGTTGCAAAAAAATGTTAAAATGAGTGCCATTTTGTTAATTACTGGAATTCAAATGAGAAAACAGATTATTGTATGGAAGGTAAAGTTACCAAATATTTTATAAATAAGCAAAAATTTTACTCATACCATTTTTGGATCCTTTAAGAAGGGCTAAGAAAAACAGAAAGACAATACAAAAGATGAGAGGAGGAGATAATGTTGACTTGTCCCCTTCCTAGAGGAGAGTGACACTAGATAGACCACAATGGGACGCGCTAGTCCTTACTATTAGGAACCCGGAGTTAGATACAGATAGTGTACAATAGCGTTGAATAAAAAATAACGTATGTGTATTCGAGATAAACTCGGACTCAGCGCACGGCAGTGCGCAGTGCAAGTTCCTTAAATCATATAAGACACATTATAGTGGCTTTGTAATTTTTTTCCCGAATTTCTATACAATATTTCAGACACATTTTAAAATTGAAGTACATGTTTTTATTAATTAATACTTCTACTTACATATATACATAGCTTTTACTCCAAATAAACAAATATAACTGATAGTTACTGAGATTGGTGCGTTTAAAAAAATGAATTTCATATTTATAAAATAATGCTTTACATAAAATATACGCTACTTTAGTTGATATGTCACTTGTACCTGAAGTTACTCCGGTTCCCTCTTTACACCGGAACACAACAATCTGCAGCCTTCTATTTGACGGTAGTATAATTGAGGCTAGCACATTTACCCTATGACACAAGTAAAGCTCATGCTGCAGGCAATAATTGGATGTTGAAAATTTACAATCAAACTAACTAATCACAACAATAAAATTATAATATATTAATGCAAAATTGTAAGTATAGAATACTTCTCGTGGTACAATTCGAGTGAAATACAGAATCTGAGTATATATTTCCTGAGGCCTTTAGTTGAATGTTGAGGCCTGAGTATAACGTATACGATAGTCTTAACTTAGCTTAGCGACACGGGTATAAATCGCAAAAATATAATTGCGACGTCGCGTTACCAAAATTTTACTGTTAGTCATAAACAGGGATAGTTTGCTAACACGACGAAGAACGGTCGAGGGAAATAAGGATTTCTTCGACCGTTAAATTTACGACTTGTCCCAAGGAAAGCCTTGTCTCCCACCCGAGATCTCTTTTTATAATTTATTTGGTTTGTTACGACCGCACGTCCTTGTTGCTTCCATGAAAATAATATACGTCCTCGCGGATGGACGTTGAATTTTCTCCTCGTGCGCTTGAAATAAGCTGTATCATATTTATGTGGGTTATAATACTATGCTACTATTTAAAATGTATATTCTTCTTTTTTATTTTTCCTTGGATTAATTAAAATTTTATAACGACTGGGACACAGCGAGACTTAATTTTGCTCTTGCTTATCACAGTCGTATTCTATGGTTGCCTTAATTTGGAATAGATGTGTTGTATCAAAAATTTCGCCGCAACCTATAGGCTATCTAACGGATGAGCTCAGTAGCAGAATATTTTTTTAATTCGATTTTTATTTTTTATTATTACTATTCTATCTTCATAGTTGCATAGGAACATAAAAATAGTAGAAGATTGATATTGCAAATTACATGCTAATATAGGTATGTAAAACATAAGGGCACTGAACCAAGTAGACGGCAATCTTTCTCATAATCATGTGGTCACGTCCAATCTTTTCGGATGGGGACTATGCTCGTGGTGTGTAAAATTTATGGAAATTGCATTTCCGCATTATGTCCAATAGGAGGGTGAAATGTAACGGGGATTCAGTAGAAATATGACAGTGCAACAACGTCACGGGACATTTGTGAGTTGTATGGTACGTTAATTTGATGATTTCATACTGATATTACGTTATAACGAAACTGTCGGGAGCACTATTGTAATAATTGTGTATTAAATTTTGATACGGCATTAAAATGAAAAAATACTTTTTTAGTATTTGGTTCACTTGATTTGCTATATAAGGTCAGGAGCCTACATATTTATACGAGGTACTTATTTATTGATGATTGGTTAATTTCTCTTAAATAATTTCCATTTAATTTTACATTTCAAAACATCAGTAACGAAAATTGTTAAAATATAATTCCTTAAGAGAATCTTCTTTGTAAATTGTACACTTTTGTATCATCGACATCAAAGCTGAAAATGCCTATTCAAAATTTACCAAATACCGAAAAGTTGGTAAGAATCTTCGAAGCAGAAACAATTTCTATTATAGTAAAGTACGTACTGCAGAGCGTTGTTAAATAAATACTTAAAAACAAGTTAGTCGGTTCACGTATTCTTATTACGAGAGCAAAGTTAGCTACTTATTAAAATTTTTCAAAGAAAGAGAACCGCTTTCTAAATAAAAAAATTAAAAAACTCGGCTCGGGCCGTTGCAATCTCTTTAAAGTTATAACGGTATCATAAACACAAAGATCCTTTTGGTTAACTCTCGGGGTAATAAAAGGAAACTCATTTAAGTTGGCGAACGATACCGAGTGGCCGTGGCTACTGACGGCCGTCGTTCTGCGAGCCATCTATAAAGGATCAGAGTTCAATGTCTTTTTGAGCATTATCTAAGTGTTAATACAACTGGTATTAACTTTGCTGAAGCTGCTCTTCAATTTATTTTACTCGTGCTGTTCTCGCGATTTCGTTTGCTTCTTTGGATATGGAGATAGTTTTAGATTCTGTTCTTTGAAAAGTTTTATTGTATAAAATGAAATAAGTAATGAATTTAAACGAATTTTCTTTGAAATTGATTTCCCGAGTGTTATACGAGTAGGTATGCAGATTTGTCGAAATTAAATGCTACAGTGAAGCTATTTAAGATGTATGTCGGTACATAGGTGTATGTGTACCTATTACTTGTGCATGTAGTACCTACACAATAAAGTTAATAATTTGTGACAAAGGCAACAATAAAAGCAATATTTATAAAATAAACCATCATTTAATAACAAAACAACAAAACTCGTTTCTATTGCAAGCGTATAAGAAGCAAAATCGTCCTCGTCGCCGCCGCGGCCACCCTGGTCAAACTTCCTCCGTCCAGGCTGACAAAGTTCTAATCGAAGTAACGACGTGCGCTCATCGCTTTTGTACTAGAAACTCTTCTATCTTCAAACAATGGTAGCTTGGCGGCGAAACTCGCTAAAGTTTCGAACACGAAAAGTTAATTTTTACGGTCGTGAATTCTTAGTTTTTTTTTTGCCCACATATAATCCTTTTTTTGCAATAAAACTACAGTTACAACTAACTGATTCGTACTAACTACTGTTATAAGTGAAAACTTTAAGCACAATAGATGAAAGTTTGTAGCCAAAATAATAAAAAAATGGTATTAAATAAACCGTTACTTAACGGTACCCTTGCAAAAATACCCTTTTGTCCGTTCTACGCATTTGCAAAAAGACACAATAAAAAAAACAGACGTCCCTTAAGATGAAATGCAAACTTCCAAAGAGCTTGTTTTGTTTTAAACTATGAATATGAAAAATGCAAAACTCGTTTCCGTAGAAAAATAATAACATAAAAAAATGTTAAATAAGGATTGCTGTGTCCTTCTCTTAGTGTTACCGTTCCATCTTTTCAACTTTATATTTAAATACAGAGTAATGAGAAATAGAAATGATGGTACGTTTAATTGAATTTTCAATAAATTTCATAATGAAACTTATTTGCCGTGAGTAAATACATACCTATGTATTTGAATTTCATTACTTTAGAAGATACCGAAATATGAAGCAAGTCAACTCCACTCATTATTATTAAGCGAACAATTGTCATAAATTTATTATTTCCGAGTTTGCATTTTTAATGTTTTTTTCAAAATATATTTCCATTTTTTTTTCAATTTAAATAAAAATTTTATCGAGTAAACATTTCGAGTGAACCTATTAAACATAAAAGCTCTAATCGCTATCGAATATAGTCACTATCCATTTTAAACGATATATCACCAAAATATAGAAACGAATAATGATTCCTTTTAGCAGAACGTTACCAAAAACGTAAAGCACAGCCTCTATTCCGCGAGCCATCTGTACTTGCGATGCAGAAAGAACGAGTGAAATAAAAATGCCGGGACTGAAGAAATAAACGAAAGTATGCATTATTATGATGACGATTTCAGACAGGAATGCCTTGGAGAATCCTTGTGACGGAATTTTTTGATGTTTTTACAAGGGACAAATAGTTACCAAAATAGAGACGGTTAAATTTTATGAACGTTTAACGTTGAAAGTTAAAATATATGTTTTAAAATGCAGTCCGTAATTAAAAGTGCTATGTCGTTTAACTCAAATAAATGGTTACATATTTTTAGTGTAAGAATTTTTATTACAATCATTTAGCTATTGCATGCGCCTCGCTTGCTTTGGGACTGACATTTGTAAGGTCCCATAGGGCTCACTAAATATTATAACGATGTAAGTTTTATGTTTTTTACGTCCGACTCAAAATTAAGGATGTTGTAACTTTGATTTTGGTCTATCTACATGTTTGTTCATAGTTATAATCTATGAGACTGCTGTTCTGTTCAGATGCTTTGAGTCATCGCTGATTTTCTACTTTGTCGAAAAATTGCGAGAGACTTCCTATGATCCAATCAATTTAAAATTTACTAACACGTAACTTTCATTATATTAATCATAACTACGAACCTTGATCAGATGTGTAATTTAGATCAGATTTGCAACGCCTTACCAACTTACAGCTTACAAGTATGTATGGTTCTCGATTTTTTTATAATTTGCATTTTTTATTTCTCAATGATTTAACAGTAGAATTGCAAAAACAGTGGTATTATCCTACGCATTTCTCTACGTAATTTTATTTTAAAATTTGAATGTATAAAAAAAGGGAAACAGAAAGAGTTTATAATAAAGTTAGTCCTACGCCAGCCAAGTCGCAATCCCAATTTTTCACTTTATAAATTAGGAAACCTTAGCGGCTTTGACTCATACAGATTTCTTTTTTCATTCAAAACGTAACATCTAGGAAACTCATCACGATAATAAATCCCGAAAATATGACTCAAAGCATATCAAAGTTCAACGAACAGAAATGCAATCATGGTTTTATTACATAAGTATAAATTATTATGTCCTAACAAAAGATTTCTGAATTGTTAGTCTTTGAATGATTATTATTTGTAGTTACTGATATGTTGCACGTTGTCTGACTTCGTGCTCGGGTCGATGGCCACGTGAAATATATAGACTAGCATTAGAGATACCTTATAAGTATAATCTGGACTTAAATTTTTGACGAGTCCTCTGAAATGGAGAAAATTAAATAAATCCTGTTCTGGATATTCATAATATTATTTTCATAATATTTTTTTTATGTGATTTTGATAAAAGAAGATTTAAAAAATTGTTTTTAAAAATTGTTTTCAACAAAGGATTATAAAAGTTAAAATATATGATTAAAATTTTATTAAAATAACGTTTATTATTAACAACAAAACTATAATAAGCATTAAAAATGTAGGCACGTGTTATTAAAGTAACAAAAAAAAATTCATTAATACTTATAAAAGTAATTTAAGAAATTCTGTTGTTTAAAAATTAAGGAATTCGAACAAATATTAGGATACAGCGATAATCCATTAAGATAATTCATTTCAAAATTACTTATTATTCTTTTTGTTCCTGAAACGGAATATATAACAACTTTCAACATAATGACTACTTATCTCTTAAATAAGCTGTAATAAAAAATGTAAAACAATTGGATTTAAGAAAGGCAATTTGTTTCAAAGGACAAGAGCTAATTAGCAGTAAGAGGGAAGATGAACAACAAGCGGAGCTTAAAGATTAGTTCACAAAACAATATATTATATAGACATAGTCAAGCGGACATTTTTATAAAGGAGTTTTTTCAAACAGAACATTGTAATAATAGAGGCTCTTGACTTTATAAGGGGTGTTGATGAAAGGCGGCAGTTAATAATGCTATTATTCACAGATACCAGATACAGGTCTTTCATTAGATAGAGGATGTGCAAAAAACAAGTACTCAGATTTTAGATACATAGCTTTCTTATTACTGGATAATAATATGTATCTGGTATAAACCGATTTTAGCAGTAAGTTATAGTTGCGTGGAATCTATGGATATAAAATTATGTTTCTTAAATTTATTTATTTATTGTTTTTATTTTGTAATTTTTTTAAATAATATTTGAAAACTTAATCGCTTATCTACCAACTTCGAAATTAAGAAACAACTTTTTTTCATAATCCACTATTAAGTCAATGATCAATGATTAATCAGCTGCACTTTACTTAAGGCGAATAACAAATACAAGAGCTTCAATTTGTATCTAAACTTGAAAGGAAGTGGCTGAGAGGGGTTGTTTAGAAGAACGAGGAAGTTAATTAGTAGTTGTAAGGCGGTCCGGGCACTAGCACACAGAGTTTATAGGCAACTAGTGGTGTTAGCAACATGTAAAAGCAAGGGAGAGGAAATTTCAGCTACAACTTACCTACTTTTTATGTTACTTTAATTACTTTTTGTTACAACAATGTTACGCGTATTGATATAATAAAATTCTTAATAGGAATATATGTGGATGTAAAAGCAGCTTTGGTATAGGGCGTCGTAAAATAGATATGATTTTAAAATGTGATAATGCTTTGGGCATCTTTTTGCGTTATATTTGAATCGTTAAGACGGTAAGTGTAAAGTAAGATTTAAATAAAGGTAATTTATTCTACATATATAATATGACTTAAAGGACTTAGGTATATTTAACAATACTGTAAACAACGACACAGTGATACATACGAGTACAAAAATAATAAAGAATATATTAAAATTACGGAGATCCCAACTAAGAGAGATTTCGTATAAAAATAAAATTAGTAAATGTTGTAAAGAAATATTATAAAATGGTAGTTTTTATTTTATTTTGATTTATTAAAAAAATAATAATATCTTTTCTTAATAATGCAATTGAAAATTTGATAAATAATACTAAATTAAACAGTGGTACGCAAAACTATCGCTATCGCACTTTTGTCTTCTGTATTTAGTCCTCAAGTATTTTGCAGGTACCTAAATATTAGGAAAACAATTTGATTCCGTAATAATTGCGCAAATCGGCCAATAGCTTGGATTATGAAAGATTAAGGAGCGCAGGCTCAGGTGCGCAGAATTCATTACTGTTTGCGATATAACTCACGATTAGTCATGAGCTGATGACATTTGTTATTAAGGTATCTAATTCCGTGGTATTTCGAAAAATTACACCTTATTCAGAGGCATACGGCAAAACAGCTTAAATCTATTAATTCCTAAGTATTTTTTATTCTAATAAGTATAATAGATAAGTTAAACGTTTATAGAAAAAAGTAAAATTATGAATTTATATATTAAGCGGTTTTTTCTAATACCTCGGAATAAGTTGTCATTTTTCAAAATACCACTGAGTTAGGTGCCTTTACCCTAACAATATGATTTAAGATACGATTCATTAAAAAAAAAAAACATATTGGCATTTGTTCATTAATTATTCCCTAATTCGCTTTCCATGTTATAATTTATTCATTATGTGTTATTGAAATAATTATGCGTAATTGAAATTGAATACATAGCTAATGTCAATATGGATTTGTTGATAGAATAATATGAGTATTTTATTCATTTTCGGATGTTAGTTTAAACAAATTTTTCAGTTCTTTTTTAATACTCATGAAAATGTTCTGAAATGATCTGTCATAAAACTACACTTAAAACTAAACAGAAAAACATAAATAAACGGTAAAATTAATTCAGATTAAGGAATACCAAAAAAAGAAGAAGTAAACCATAAATAATCCAAAGCTGTAATAAATACCCATATAGGCTTTTATATAAAATCATTTTAAGCACACAATATTATAATTTTTGGACCATTTAGTATTTTAATTTTAAAAGTCAAAACAATTAAAAAAATAAAATAAATGAGGTAATTTTGTCGACAGTTCCAATATGGTCAATTTTAATTTAATTTGCATAGATAATAAAATATATCACTAAGAAAAGAGTCATATAAAATCATAAGCATTTAAATTGTAATTCTTATTTTTTAAATGACTAATTTACTTTGCAATGATAACATTTGGATTTTTATTGCTAAATGCTTTTTTAGATGAATTTTTAAGGCGGTTCTACTAATGCTGCCTTTTTAGGACAGAAGGTAAAAATTCAGAACAAATAAAAGTCGTTCTCTAGGTCCTTATTTTGTTTTGTATTAAATAAAATAAAAAAAGGTTTTGTTCTATTTCGCCGAAGTTGATTCGTCATATTAAGTGTAAATATAAAAAGATCTTTCAGAGTGCGGCGATTAAATTATAGAAACTTAGGTAATTCATAATAAAAGTGGGTGATAAAGTACGCTCAGCAGATTTATTGAAATCATATTTTTGACGAAGTTTTTCATTAAACGGCCCTTGCAATTTACTGGAGCGATTTACTAAACCTTGACCCTTGAATACTGCCGGCTTTACGATGCTATAAACCTTTCATCATTGTCTGCAATTGTCAATAAACTACCGTCGGATTGTGTTCGTTAAAGATACAAACATGAATCGTTTCTGTTATTACCAAAACAAAATTTTACACGTTTACTTCCATCAAGATTTTTAACGATACAAAACTCCATTATATATTTTTTTCGTTGATTTATTTTCGATGCCGTAAAAAAGTCAGACAAACAAAGTTTTTGCGATAGCCATGAATATTCTCAATAAGTAAAATAAATTGAAATTCTCGGAATGATAAGTTTATCTCAAACTTCGCTTTTAACTTAGGTGAATTAATTAAATAAGTGGGAGACAGGAATATATTACAAGAGATTCAAAAATATTTGGAATCTCTTAGTTTTTGAAGTAGGTAGTTAATGATAATTGTTAATTATATTCTTTGACTATCCTTTCTTGATAATACTTTATAATAGCTATAAAATTATAGGATTCTTCAAACGTCGAACGTTCTGAAACGTTAAATATAAATTAAACCATAAACGAGTTTTTGTGTAAACATTTTGAGACAAAGGCAGGTATTTCCGCGGGCCCGGCAAAAAATCACAAAGTATCAATTTACGATCGCCGATGTAGGTCCGATAGATAGTCGGTATCAAAATTGTGTGCAGTCATCCACAGGCTCGTCTAGACAAAGTCTGGGAGATTAAAGACGGCGAGATGAATACAGCCCGGAGATGTTGGAGAAAACGAAAAATGCCTTTTCGTATAAAGGCTTGTTCTGTCACGTACACTGTATTCTTATTTAATCCTTTTGCAGGTTTTGCAAACGCTCTGCCTTTCGCAAATAACTGTTCGCAGTCTGTTATATTAAAAAGTTATAACGTTTCTAAATAAAGAAGTCATTATCGTTAATGTTTTCTTTTTTCAATTTCATAAAAGTTCCTCATAAAACATGGAGGACGTAGGTGGTTGTCAAAGATAAATCTTTTTATAATTTTGTATGCATTAAGAATTCATAAACATCTTTTACAACAAAATAGCATTATTGTTGATACGACAGCCATTAATATTATTAATATGGCTTCACGACGCGAGAACCATAAACTTGAACAAACGAGAGAGGCGGGATACTTTTTACCGCCCGAACTCCCATAAAAACGCAAGCCCTGAATTAGCTCGATTCTTTGTCACCCCTTTTGAACAACCCTAAAATTTCTACTACCACCGTCTTTGTCTAACAATAACCACCACATTCCCATCCGTTAAACTGCATCAAGGAAAAACAACGTAAAACCGCCCGAGATGAAACGAGATAGAATAAAATATATGCACTAGTAGAGAGGACAGAGAGAGCGACATACGTAGTAGTAGCCATGGACGTGTACTGCGTAGTGAGAGCGAAGGAGAGGAGGGGAACCCTCGTGCGGGAGCGAGAGAGGCATAAAAATTAACTATCAGAGGGGAGAGGAACCGAGCTTCTTCAGGCGGGGTGGTTAGTCCGCTTTCGACCGCGCTCGCGGTAGCGTCGGCTCTCGGGAATGTTGCAAGGCGAACGAATCAACTTGTGGAGATAATTTTTCTTGTGTGTTTTCGTTATCAACATTGTTTTTCGCGTTCCGTTTTAATTCGCACCGTTAGATTACTACGCTCGCTGAGTACGGCGTCGCAACTTTCGTAACTGATTTGAAAAACTTTATCCGACTAATTATCATGTTCAACGTGCTACCAAACTTACGTTTTGAATAAAGTTACGTTTTATTGACTGAAAACTTTATTATGTCAACATCGCCATTCGGTTTTATGTGCCGGTTATGATAAGAGAGGAACTTTGACGAAACAATCGCTATCGTTAGACGAGGAATACCAAAGAGAATGTGTGCCAAAATGTTATTATATAATTTTTCCTTGTTTTCCGCGATCATAACTTGGATTGGAGTGTTAGCTGAAGAGGAAGTGTCTTCACCGCTACGGGTTGCCCAGTGTAGAGCCACATGCTTACAAAAGGTAAGTTGACTTTAATACTATGAAATAATTCCAAGAGGTACAAAAAGTAAAAATGTACATAACATAACAATATTTTCTACGTATTTGAATTACTGAACATAATCAAAGTCACACCTAAAAATCGCAAAAACAGGGTGTTCAAAAAAAACAAAAGTAACTTTTTCACGATTTTAATTGGCAAAATAAAATGTATGGAAACGAAAACCCTATTTGAATGCAATTTCACACGCAGATGCAAACTTTGAACCTATAGATTGTTCATTTGTCCTCCAATCAATCACCGGCCTACTTCAATCCACCGACGGCCATTGGAAAATAAATTTCACCGAACAAAACTGTAAGCCCAATAAACGTTAAAGGGTTTTATACCATAATTTTTATCAACAAAAACAAGTGTATTAGAGGTAGTGAAATTGCATTGGCTGCACTATTTGTATTGAAAAAAGTTTGCGTACAAACCATGTTCGTTATACACATTATATACGTAGATTATTTTCAAAATGCATATGTTATTACAAGCCATCAAGAGATTAAAAATGTTGAAAAAAAAAAGTTACTGAATGGGTTTATTTCAATCCATCAATGAAAACTGTAAAATGTAGAGTCGCTTAGTGATTAACACGTGTGATAAACAAATGAGCGAGTTTGTTTTTATAACATGTCTATTGATTTATATATTACTACATATAATTTTGTAATAAGATTTCATTATTAAAGGATAAATATGTGTTTCTTCATCAGTAAGAGCTGCTCTTATTTCATAAACAAACTTGCCATCAATGAAATTACACTTATATGTTGTAAAAAAAATTTAATTTAGAAGAAGAAAAAATTCCAATACATCAAAAGCTCCACATCATCACAACTATTATAATAACTCACAAATTTTGCCTTTAAGATAAAATTTTGGGTACGACAATAATTAGTTATAGAAAAAAATAAAAATAAAGCAAAAAGGTCTTTTAGGTCGCAAAGCCCATTAACAACGCTTCGCTGGACTTTTACCTGCTTTGGAGATCTTGGAGGTAAAACCACCACACTGTTTTTGTGTGGATTGGTGGATATCATAACTATATCTATTTATATGTTTCTTATTATGTGTATGGTATGGCCTGTTATTTTATAAAATTCCGTTTGAGAAAGTCTCTAGATGGTTTAGTTTTGTACTTCGAGCCGCTAGATGGCGCTGATATTGGACAGAACAACATTTTTCATCGAACTTGTTAGTTGTATTATAATTTCTTTCAATATATACCGCCATGGAAATCAAGATACATATAAAGTTTAAAAAATTGAAGAACTATGCTCGATATGATCTCGCGACCTTTTAGTTAAGATTGAAGAGTTTTATCCACTGGGCCATCTTGATTTGATTATATCTTAAGTATTCATTGTTAATAGCCAGTAATAAAATATAACTTGTAAGCAATAAAATGTATCTATAATCTGTATATTTAGGCTAAACTTAATAATATAGATATTATATGTTTTAATGTTTAACAATTGTGTAAATATTGTCTACAAAAATGGTAATTAATATTATTGTTTTTCATCTATTTGCACTACTACAAAAATGTATGTAAAATTATAAAAAGATACATCTGTCTCAACTAAAACATTCCTAGACACTTAAAAGGAATGTTGATAAAGCAATTGAAATTGTTTCGGTAAGTACAGGCGATCTTGTTAACACATACTTTACATGTATTATTAAAATTATGTATATAGATAACGTACTCGTATTACGTAAGTATCCAAATTAATTAATTCCAAAAGACATAGCTTCTCTTATCGATATGTAAACTAAACAATTTTATCACTAAATAAATTTAAACCTGAATATGATTCGATTTAATTAAAATGCACAGCACATCCCATAAAAACGTATAAATAAATTAACGTTTTATGTTTATTGTGCAATGTAAGTATCATTTGTGCATCCATACGCATAATTCATTAGATAAGGTCGTCTTATACGAGTTTCGATATCAAAAAAACTAGTAATCCCAATGAAACATGGTAACTATCACCAGTTCAGGAGGAAACGCAATTATGTAAGTAAGAAATGGTTATCGGGGCACTGTAAACGATAAGCTGGTACAATTTATATCTACCAATATTTACAGATAGGATTTATCTAAACGGGTTATGCTATTTATTTGAATCGTTCCGAACAGGTTGCCGGTTATCTGTATTGGAACTGTGCCTCCATAAATGTAATTTGTATCGACTATCCTTTTGTATGACTAGCGGCCTGCGACATCGCCCACGTGGACCTTTAATGGGACTTCTTTATTATATCTTTAGTGCCACCTGATAAAATGCACCATGTTTGCTATGAGACTACAAATTTGTTCCTTGTACCTAATGGCTTTAGTGTCACAAAAATCGATGACTCATTTTGTTATAAGTTCCTTTTATTGAAGTTATTTTTTTTTATAATTTTTATTGTTATACTAATCAATGTAAAGTAAAAATATGGCTTTATTGGGATATTTATTTTTTATATTAAATTATGAAAATATGTAATCAAAGACACCATACTATGATTAATTAAGAAAAGTAGTCATTAGTATTCAAATAAAAACAACAGTCGTAACCTAAATGTTCCAAAAAAAAACTTATTATAGCTAAACATTTATTAAAAACTAAATATATGTAAATACCTTTTTTATACTGTACAGACAAATTTATATCTTTCAGCTTCCAGCGCAGAGATTAATGTATTATTCTACGGGCTTAATAAGATTCTTGATTGAGTTTTAATTAACTTTTTAAATTTTACGATGGGACTCAAGCAAGACAATTTGAGTTTTTATGTCGCTGCTCAGTCGTAACTTTGTTTTTGTCATTAACGATAAAACGTGAGCTTTTACGTATATTTATAAAATAAAAATAAAATGACACTCTATTATTGAGAACGTTGTTTTCAGAATACTGTTTACGAACATTTTTATTTCTTATATTTGTGTAACAAAAATTTGAGGTCCTAATTTGAAAAATATTTAATAACAATAAGTATTATGATTTTACAAAAGAATTTAGGTTCTAGTATTACAGTAGTACGGAGGTAGTAGAGTGTAAAACCTTTTTATTTTCAACTTTTTTACATTATAACGAACCATGGATGTAGATTCCTATCATAAAATTCTTAAGAAAATACCGACTAAATTAACCCATTGTTTCATTTAAGTACGTAATTTGAGTCAATTTAGCAATTTCAATTATTTATACAAAAGAGGATGTTTATTGCTTTTAATAATTCAAAATATTTTTCGAAAGGAATGTTAGCGAATAATTACCTATACGAATACAAAAATGTGATAGTTCTGCTGCTGAACAAAAGCTGATTTTTTGCTTTATTTCTTAGTCTGTTATCGATATGTGATCTATAAAGATTTTCGGTATAATTGCAGACAATGAGACCCATATCATACACATTACTAGCGCATTTCAAACTTCGACATCTGGTGATAATCCTGAGTATTCACTGGGAACACGTTCCGTTTAATTTTTTGCGTAACGCCTCACTTTTAGTGGACCTCTTTTTTGTTCGCATCTACCTGCGTCTAAGATTAAACACAATGAGCTCAGCATTAGGTTTTTTTATTCTATTTTGAAGGGACGTTCGTGATGTTTCCAAGGGCGGAAGGATACCTTTATTCACGTTGTGAGTGTGCGTCAGGAAGCACAAAATATCTGACGACCTTTACACGTAATGATAGTATAATAGGAGAACCGTGTAACCATTTTTCTTTATCTAACTTTTTTTTTAATTCTGGGACAAGTTTGACGGAAATGAGAAAAAATAAACTGGTCACGTTTAATTATAAACTACTTAGAATAATTAGGTAATTAAAGCAAGGTATTTGTAACTGTTTTTACTCGCACTATCTGTTTAAATTTTAACGACATATTAATCTATCATAGATAATGTTAGGACAGTATCACATTAATATGTTTTGCTTCTACTTTTTATGCGTTATTGCTTTCATTTATTCCTTTTAATTAGTCTTCGTTTCATTTAACCCTATAACTTTTTTAGATAAGGTTAATTGCATTACTTAGCTACAGAAATAAATATACGGTGATATGAGAATGACTCAATTAAGAATTACGTAAATGAAAGAATAAAAAAGTACTTCCCGTACTGGAGGAACTTGAATTACAAACTTCATTAGTTATACCTAAATATTTATTAATTATACCTATGTCTATATCAGACGGATTTGAATAGATTGGAGCAGACGAGTCCTGGAGTGGAAACCATGTCTTGGCAAACGTAGTATAGGACGCCCTCCGGCCCGCTGGACCGACGACATACGCAAGGATGCCGGAGCAGGCTGGATGAGGGTTGCGGAGGATCGGGATGTTTGGCGCAAACTTGGGGAGGCCTATGTCCAGCAGTGGACTACGATTGGCTTACGACGACGACGATGTCTATATCACTGTTTCAATTAATCTCAAGTTGAGGTCACCGGTAAATAAAAAACCGAAATTCTAATCAATGGTCAGAGTTCACTATAAAATTCGCTCCAGTTAAGTTTAAAATAGGTACATACTACCTTAATTAATTAATTTTTAGTATGAATTATTACATTACATTTACATTTATATATCAAATGTAATCCTTATATTTTCGATGTATAATAATTAATTAGACAAATTGATGTTGCCTGTGTTGATCTTTCACGTCATAACTACTAACTAATTTTGACACAATAAGTTTTATAAATACCACGCTAGCAAATGGAAGCCAGTTCAATATATTCTCCTTATTTACAGTACCAGTAAACTAAAACCGGCTCAAAATAGTTATTTAGGCATAACAACAAAAAGATCAGGAGTAAAAAATGTAGAGCCACATTGTGTCATTGTGGGTACTGTCGCCAGAACTATTTTTTCTATTGTGTGCCATTGTAACAGTGTCCTTTTTAAATATATCGGTTTGTGTTTTCCATTTTGTCTTTTTTAGGGTTCCTTATTTAAATGGTCAGCGGAATCACTTTTTGTTTGTTTACTATGATCATACTTGTTGTTTTAGTTTTACATGTGTTTTTATGTATAAAATAGTGAATTTATTATACGCTAGCACTTCAAACAGTTTATTCAAGTAATAGTATCATAAACACATATCCTTGTTTCATTCCTTTTCTATTGATGAACTAACATAGGTAATTTAGATAAAGTTAACTGCAGAAAAATTTTATTTTTAGTTTCAAAGGTATACATATACAATCAGAAAAAAATTACTAGAGTATTCCAAATTATATTGTTTATTTCAGTATGAAACTAATATCCATAATATTTTGTTTATATAGTAAACTACAATATCCTAAAACCTATTCACGCTTGGCTGATTTTTTATCTTGTTTTTTCTTGAAAGCGTGCCTCCGTGGATGAGTACGATGAGTTTGGGGCACTCGTGATGAATTTTAAAAAGTGCCTTCAAAGGTTTGAGATACAGATATGGATTCAACTTTTAAGGTTAAATTGTCATGTAAAGTTAACGCTTTGTACATTTAAAGTTGGTTCTAAAGTTAATGGTATTCAAGGTAGCTTGAGTTCGCCCTTACTTTTCTTTACTTTGGTTACTTAGTTATTCTTTTGTGTTGGGCTCTAGTTATAGAATAAGGCTGTTGAATCATTTCACGCTTTAAATTATGAATATTAATACTTTGAGAAATTATAATAATTATTCAGTGTTTATCAAATAAATTTTTCATCATAATGTTTACAAATTCTTTAGTACCTAATAGCTTACAAAAAATAAATTTGTATTTTTTTCTATTCTTAAACCCTAAAAACACGTTAAAACATTCATCAATAGAATTTAAACACACTCTCTTGCCGTGTCACAGTAAAGCGAATATATGACAAAAAATAAACCCCTTTATGACCTAACTGATTGCAAAATAAAACCCCGATTAGAGCGTTTCGATATTCCCTTTCGGGTCCATTCCTATCCGCTTCGATCCGTACAATATTTTATCGATACAGGTTGAGAAAATTTTTTGAAGGCAAGTAATAAAAAAAACACTCCAAGGTTTCGGATGCACGTCCTCGGTTAGAAAAAATAAACGAGAGAGTCCAAGCCGAAATGACCTGCGTTTTTGTTCACGATTTGTTTTCGTTTTTGTTACGTTTTAGTTCATTTGGAAGTAGCCATGTCTGTTGCTTACTGAATTAACTTAAATTGCCTTCTTTTTTATGTTCGAGAATTTCAAGTTGTTCTCTTTTTGTGGTCGTAACTTCGCAATTGTTGAAGGAAACAATAAACTGAACTTGGAACGTTTTGTAACAACTGTCACAGTACATGTAGAATTATTTCTACTTAAAAGCTATAAATAAAATGAAAGAGCTTTAATAAATCTTCAAAAAGCGTAATGAAGATTTAATCCGATAGGACTAAACCGGAAACAGGACCGACGGAGAGGGATTACATCTGGAACGCGTTAAAAATTTCATAAAACGCCCGGCATTAATTTTAACTCACTAAATACTGTATATATTTTAATATTTTAGCAGCGTTCAAATAAAACATTAATCTAACTTTGTCGAATAAGAAAAACGCGCGAATACGTTTATCACATCACTAAAGTCGCCAGCATTCATATCATACGACTCGAGCCCGTAATTTATGAAAAAGGCAAGCGTAAGCGGCGTATCTCGCGACCTCACCTCATGAAGGGTGGCTTATCCAACAAGGTAGTCGTAATAGAGCCGTAGAAGAGAGCGTACGATTAATGATTCATGACCCCTCGTAGCTCAGTGTCATCAATATTATTCTGTTTGTATCCCGCGCTCGGCCCACCCTCGCCCGCGCCCCGTTCATACATAAATAAGCGCGACACGTCGTCTTCTCTGATTACATCGCACCGAAGTAGTGAGAAATAGTGTAGTCGGATGCTGAACCCGTCTTTTGTTCAATATATTCTCTAGAGACACAGAATGAATAGTTAACACTGTGAGCTCAACGTGCATGTTTACGGTTTCGGATTTCTCCTAAAGATTCCTGATAACGTAGGTGATGGAATTTATTTGTCTCGAGGTAATAAGCTGATGTTACAATCGGCTTCGGTGTGAAGTTGTAACAAGTCGATGCGTATCGTTCGGTGAGGCGACGGCTGTTATTTAAACCCCTTTTGTTTGTCTATTACAAAGTCAATGTTTATAACTGAAAGATACACACGAAACGAAGCCACCGCCAATACGGCATGAAGCAAAACATGACCTTGTAATATAGAAGATTTAAGATTTTAAGATAGCCCTAAATGTAAAAGTTTCACGTAATAAAAATTACTAGAAAAAGTTACATTACCAAAGGAAAAACTTCAAAGCCCTTAATGAAGTCATTTGATGATATCTGTGTACAATATTTTTAAGTTATATTTTAAAAAATGTAAACGATGTAATATTTTAATACAAATGCGACGTGAACATTACTTATTGGATAGAGTTAGCGATTCGGAGGTTGACAATAAAAAAACACGTCGTTACTGGAAATTACATGACGTACAGTTAGTTCAAAACTTAAAATAGTATCTGTTGTCACGCAATCCGGCAATAAAGCCCGTTCTGTACGAAGCCTAAACGTATACATAATGAGATATATGAACTAAGACAATTTTGTCGAGTGCACGATTCGATTTTAATTGTTATAAATTTAAATGGATAGCTAGTCGTGTGTATAGTTTTTTCACCTATGAGAATTATTTTGTTTTGTAAAAGGCAAGCCAAGAATGTTTCTACGTCATATGAATTCATTAAAGGCACCTAATTTTTGTTATTTGTTAGATAATTGTATTTTAAAATAATTGAACTTATTTAAATAACTTAAAATATATAATCTCCAACAATGTAAAATTTATTCCCATTGAGAATTTTCCGTTAAAATTTTTAAGTTCATAACGCTGATGAAGACAATGTTATAAAAATATTACTGTAAAAAAAAAACAATTCTCTCAGGAAAACAACATTTTTAATGAAAAGATTATTTTTCAACGTTCATTTCAAATTATACCAAAAAGCCCATCCCCAATATCCGTAATAAATCATTGTTGAAACATTAATATTATCGCAACGGTAATTACGATAAATGACTAAAACGTTCATTTCAATTTAATATCACGGAATTAAATTTCGAACCTCAGCAATCTTATCTATCGCCATCCTTATAAGTCAAAAGAACAAATTCAAAATTATTAACATTCGTATTCGACAGCGGAAGACTTGTCCTGATAAATGATGCCCCGCTACTGGTACATAACTTCGCTTTTAATCCTGAATGCCATTGTGTCGCTGTCCGATTTTTGACATCACCGTTTCTTCCACGAGCGACACCTACGGGCCCCGTTGGGTTGGTAAATAACAAATTAATGGCCCTCTCCTCTTTATCTGAGCTGACGATCAATCAAGCACGCACGCTATCTAATGGTCCGTCGTTCTGCCTTATCGTTAATAGGGACGTTTTAATACTAATAAAATCTACGACTTTATCAAATCAACCTTTCGGACATCCACATTGTTCTACCAATGACATCATGCGACCCATAAATCACGTTTCGATACCTTCCAAAGAGGGTGTAGCGTTTAATGAGGACTAACACGTCGGAATGTGTCAACACTCTGACACTTTTACTTCTATTCAATAAATAAGATTCCGTACTTGCCCACGTGTTAGGAAATAACGAACGTATATTTTCTATTTGAAGCGGTAAAAAGAACCGTTATTTACAGTATTATTGTGATACTTCATACACAGAATGCGACGATAAAGGTTCATTAAGAAATGATGAGAAATTTTTCGTTCGCGTTATAATAAAATATGAACTAGAGTAAGAGTTCGAACGCGGCGGCAGTTTTGATTACATATTTAATACTCCAGTAAACTATTTAATATCATTTGTAAGTTGATTGGGATTCGATTAAAAGCAGCTGCCCTCTATAGACTAAGCCCTGCACGGCGATGAAATGGAGATAGTTTTAATGCTCGTAAATTTCGTTTCGAGACTCGAGCGTCCGATCAACTAATCGCTCTCGTTGGGATGTTGGCTAACTTTGTAACTAAAATTTTCGAACAAATAATTATACCGTCAAAGTGAGTCTAGCGAGATACGAAAAACGTAGTCGCTTTAAATGTTAAATTAAAATACACGTTCACGTATCAGATATATATTCTATCGAAATTCATTCCATAATAAATAAAGCTAAGTAATTTAGTAAGGCAATTACACAGTATTTTCTCTATAGAAACGGTTTATTACGAGTAATTTTAAAAGAACTTTTGAAATATAAGACTTGGTTGAGAAAAATGATGCTTCACGCATCGGCAATTTCGTAATTTTAAACAAAGCACAGTAGGATGTCCGTGATAGGCGGGGCCAAGCCACTGCGTATACGCAACATGCGAGCTTATTAAATAAAGGGGTGGGCAAATGGACATAGGTGGGGAGACGTTATTTTCTCTCTAATTAATCATCCAACGTTCATAACACCGTAAAAAAAACAATGTCCTTACGACCGGGCCTTTTATTTTTATACAAAGCAAATAAGGTGTTAAAATTTATTGTCTCCCCTAAATTCCGCTTCGTCTTAGACGCCCCAAATCTTTTTTATCTTAACATTAATCTTTTGAATCCCATAAAAAAGATCTTTGGATCTTACCAAATATTTTGTACGAAATTGATGGAGGGACCGTCAGTTATCGGGAGCTCAAATCTAACGCGCAGCGATCAAAATTCCTAGAGGTGTCGATACAAGGTAAAAGTATGTCAGAGACTTGAATGATCGCTATTTTAATTTATAATAACTTATTTTCTTACCGGGCAAAGTTTCAATTTAAACTGAATACAAATGTGGAATGATATAGTGGTATACAAGTTGAACCCTTGCATTTATGAAATTTAAAATTTAAATACGAACGCTTAGAACGACAACTTGGAAAATAACAGTTTTTATAAGGTCTCCGCCTTCCTAGACGTTCCAATAATAGCTTGAGTAGGTATATATCACTACTGTAAAGCCACTTAAAGTGTGAACGATCATAGGGGCTCGCGTAGGCCGCGACACAGTTGGTCCTACTTACAAAAACACGAGGCGCCCCGTTGTTTTAGAGGAAAAAAATAATGAAATATGCCTCTTTATAACATTTTTTTATGTTAAACGCTGAGAGTTTTAAGTGTTGTATTTAAAATGGAGACAGCAGTAAAGAATAAAATTTAGTTGCGTTGTTGTTTTTAAATTGAAAGGTAAATTTTGTGAAATAAAAATTTGATGACCCCCGCATATTAAATGGTATCATAATTTATTATAAATTGGTCGTAAATATTACATTGTATTATTAAAAAGGTGTATTCTAAATTGTGTATTGGAAATGTACGCCAATATGTATTATTTGTACTTTAAAGATGTGTTTTTTTTTGTTTAGACGTATGTAGCTACTAATCTCTTGAATTTTATCACTGCGTTCAGAAAGATATTTTTTTTTACCAAATATCTTATTTTATGAGAAGTGTTATAGGTTTTATTACATGACAAATTTTAGGCGCAAATAGAAATAAATATCTATTACATAGGCACACTGTTTTTGTTTTTCATTTTGACTACATAAAATATGTGAAAAAGAGTTTTTTATTCGTTCAGATACGTGATTATCAAATATTTCGGGTGTTTCCTCGTGGCCCAACCAGTTTTACAAATAAGTTGGGCCACGAGGAAATAGGAATAGTTCATTCCCATACAATTTACTTGTCACAAACTTAATTTGTCAATCGCCGCACAAGTTTATCCACGTGACCAAGTAAGTACAGAAATTTGTACGGCGAAAGGTATTTTTAAAATTTAAACAACAACACTAGTCTAAATTTGAAATTCCGATTCATCTGAGTAAACACGAGAAATTGGTAGGCAGTCAACAGCAATAGTGTGACAAAAATACCAATAGGGGTGACGGTCGATCCGTCTCTTAGACTCAGCTGTCATGGCCAATAACACATATCAGTGTGGCGTGCATTTGGCCATGCCACTCTCCGTTAATTTTAGTATCGCCAACAAGCTACAATATAACCCGAAATAAATTATTATTCGCCATTCAGCTAGTATAGAAATAAGCCGCTGAGAATATACGCTACTGGTTTCATAGACCTGAAAAACTTTTCAATTCCAAGTTTCTTTATTACTAAGCTAAAAAGCAATTATTAAAATCATTTATTTAAGTATTTTTTCCTCTATATTAAACAACAATTTATTTAATGGACTTTTTTGTCTTAACCTTTAAAGCACCTTGTCAAATAATCTCTTTATTTTAATCCTCTGCGTTTGCAAAGGTCACCTTTTTGTGAGCATCTTGTTTTGTTTTAGGAATAACGATGCAATAAAAGTTAACCCACGCGTATGAACGGATATAAAATTTTAAATCGTCTTTTTGGCGCCTTGAATCCTCTTAATAGAACAATAATTTATTTATTCATCAAATTTAATATACATATAAATACTGATATAATAAATATTAACTATAACGAGTACAAGAATATCTGAGATCAATGCATCGAGTTTTGTTTATACGTAAAATATACATAAATCAAACATCATGTACCTTAGAACAAACATTTAATTAACAATATCAATAATTCATCCACTTCATTGCTGTTTAGAAGCGACGCATAGACAGGTTTATTATCTTTAGACAGATATTTTAACGAAGTCGAGAATCTAAAATAAAGCGGGATATGTCGGTACATTTTTTGTCCATTGAACACACCATTTAAGTCACAATCGTAAATTTTATTGAAATGTCGCAACAGCGATCGCCGCACGAGATGTCTTGTCTTCGGGGACGAATTTATGCGTAATTCGTAAACAAATTGACGTCTTCGTATACGTTCTTTGAAGGGACTCCCGCTTCATGATTTGACACGTCTTTTGAGTCTTTTTAAATATTTACGAGACAACTTGCTTTCAGACCGTCAAATTTGTCAGACTATATATCTCACTGCTTTTTCGTTCACAAAAATACTTGCTCCACCACAAGCGGTGAAATATTTTCAGTCCACAAAAACGTTTGACATCATTTCGATTTAATTATTATTCGTTAAGCTTTCGACTAAGTAGAAAATAAATTTAATTAGATGAAACAAAATAAAATGTAAAAGTAGACGCAGTCATTCGTGAAACTGAGTCACCGCAGCAGATTTTACGTACTGTTCGCAGTTTTAAAGACGACACCTCAATGCATTGTCGGATTCATACGGCTTCTTAAGTCGTAAAAATATCGCATTACACAATAGCTGCTGATATCTTTTCGTTTGAATTTATACCTTTATTTATTTGATTGTTTGAATTCGTTTTAAATATTGAATATATTGTGCAATTGCAACAAAGCATATTGCGCGTTCTTGGAAAATGTAATATGCAATAATAGTACCTATCTGATCAGTATCTACTTTCAAAGTATACTTAACACAGCCTGTGCATATCCCACTGCTGGGCTTAGGCCTCTTCTCCTATTAGGGAGAAGGTTATGGAGCTCATTCGACCACGCTGCTCCACTGCAGGTTGGTGGACTTTCAAAGTATAAATATAGTCTTATTTGAAGAATAAAAAACTGATACGTACAAAAATTAGTCCATATACATATTAATTTGTGGTGAATTCAATCACGGGAAACAGTCGAAGTGTCGTAAACAGGCCCGAACTCGGGCGCCCGCGGCGTGAATACCACAGACCTTCGACAAGGCTTCCTGCTGTTAAGTGTTACCATCTAAACGGCTATTAGCTCCATTTTATGCGAGCCACGCCGGGCGTCCGTACATGTTTATGTATAATTGACTCTTAAATATTGTTCTTTCGGTCGTTAATCGTGTTAATCGGACATATTTATAGGAGAGTAAGAACACAGAGGCGGCGTAAGCGGGTGCGGACTGGGAAGCGGACAAACTATAAATACTGCCCCGCCTCCACGAATCTTGTAAACTGAGTTTGTACCGATATCGCAACAAATCTGTTATTGATAAAATATACTTTATAGAACAAAACGGACCTATTATAATACAGCTTAATAGAGAATATAGGTATAATATTTTAATCAGTGTTAATTTTTTCTAAACGCTATTCCTACGTGACTTAATTCTTCAAACAATGTTCGTCAAAGACCGTATACATTTCCGTTTGTTGTTAATTAAGGACGCGGCCGATGTTTATGGTTGGCAATAGTCACAACAATAATACATTTCGAACAGTGCGTTTCCTTTCCGAGCTCCAGATAAGTTATCTGATATAGCAGTGGTATCGGAGAAATCGGACTCTGTCGTCCGTCCGTACTTTATTTTGTTAGACGTACAAAAAGTACAAGTACACAAGAGCACGTTGACGTTGCAAAAATGTAAAAAACATTTATACAAAAAAATCTCGTACTCTTGTGTCATTTATGATATTGTACATGTAAAACGGTTGTACCAAAATTTTTTCGGGTATAATTTGTTTCGTGCATATAGTTTTCGAATTTAGTGTACCTATACATAAACATTAAAGCGCATGCCGCGGGTTTTGTAATTGTTTTACTTTCGCAATCGCCAAAATATTCAGCGATTCATAAATAACTTAACGAAAGCAATGTTTCTCTTTAGGTAGTTGCTCTTAACATGTGGGTTCCTTCCCTTACATTGTTTTGCATTCCGCCAGCTGTGTTTGTTCACTGTCTGTTCCTTAAATTAAAAAAAAAAAAGATTTTGTTTTTTTTTGTAGCTGTCCTCCTCGCCCACGACTTTATGTGACGTTTAGTTTGGAATGAATTATTCTTATTGTTGCGCCTCGCAGCATTTACGCAACGTTGCATAAATTATGCGAAGGTTTTATTTTAATTAAGGCTTTAAATTGCCGGGCATTGTATGAATACGTTTGTTTTAGGTTTAATTTGAACGGCTTACAATGATTTACTTTATTAATCTTTCCGTTCTACGCCACGTTGGGCAAATAGCGGCTTTATTAAAAAGGCTGGAGTATTATCAAAATTGATGGCTACCATTACGTTTTATGTGTGCCGGATGATCAAAGTACCTGACCAGTTTAGAACATGTTCTCTAATTTGTCTCCTAATTTCGAACATACACGAAATCAGCTTACTTATTTTATCTTGACTATCAATATTTACCGCTTAATGTTCTGTCGCTTGGCCTCTTTGGGCGTCATTTTTGTTCATTAAACATATGCAGATCGTATGCAGATCGTATGCAGTTCGTATACTCGTATATTACTTGACAACCATTAAGTATCAGTAAGTGCACGTTTTATTTGCGCTTTGAGTACTAATCAACTTCGGTCAATGTCCTAAGTCTTACTTAACCACAGGGAAGTAAGAGAGGGTGAAGGTTTAATGTAGCATTTGTATTGTCAGTAAAATATGTCAATTTAATACATAATTTAATTTAAAAAATACAAAAAATTATAATTTATAAGGGGAAAAACAAAATTATATTGAGAATCAACAAGATCTTAATTAGGTCTTATAGATGAAGCACAAATAGAATACATTCAATAAAAAGATAGCAAAAACATTTATCTTTAATATCATATTATCTTTGCCATTAAAAAAGTCGGTACCTACCTCATTATTAAGCAGTGACGTTGCTAATTTCTTTTTTTATACAAATATTTAAAAAAGCAATTAATTATTCATCGTAATGAAAATAAACGCAAAAATAGTTCAATTACTATCGCGTTATCGACTCAACATCCTTTCCTCAACGCAAATATTAATTTAGCAATACAATCATTATTGAATACCTAACGCTTTAATTTTAATTATAACATATTTAATTTTCGTAATTACCAAACATGGGTGCAAGAAATCCTACACTTGAGGTAACGGTAAGAGTTCAATGACCTTAAATCGTCTCTTTGAATGAACAGTAATAGTTATTACATATGTGTAATGATGAGCAACTACACAAAGTTATGGCTCATAACGATAGCCCGAGCGAACACAGCACGAATGTTAATTATTTACCGATAAATGTTTAGAATATCACCAGCCATCGCGCAATCGTTTATTGTTGTGTATTTTGTTCCATAATGCATAATAAATACCCCTTGTTAGAAAAATGATTAATTGGTTAGATCTTGGTTGATATAAAAGTAATAGAGGAAGTGTATGCAGGGGGATTAATAATCTGCAATATCGAACTCGGTGTCTAACGATTAGTTTGTTTATACATTGATTTATAATAACGATAAAGAGTTCTTGATATGTCAATCTCTGTTAATAATAGGTTATTTATTATTCATGTTCTAGGACTGTATTATATAAGCGATGTTCTAAAATATAATTCTTATATCAGAGAAATTCAATTATCCAATATGTGGATGTCAGAAACCAATTTTGCGATGGAAATTGAAACCTTTTCCTACCATTTCAGATCATGATATAGGCGAATGTAATATTAATATTATATGAACATCTGTCTCAAAAGTACTGTATGTAGTTGAATAGTTTTACTTAGAAGGAACACGTATTGAGTAAAATAATTACTTTAACCTTCAAAAATGCTCATTTTGTAAAATTGAATAAAATTATACTATACAATACTAATATTGTATTTTTTGGTTACAGGTATAAAGGCTGACTTCCTGCAATTATAATAGAATAGCTGAATAAGGTAACCACACGTTAATACCCATTACGACGGGTCGGCATAAATTTGTCACGACATAATCGATTGTAAATCGCCTTTGTAACACCGTATTCATATTGTAACGAAAGCGTTCGCAAACATTTCGTTGACATCCGTACGGTTCTTTGATACGGAACGGAAATCGTTGTAATTGAAATTGGGTACAATGTCGCACGAACCCACAAATAAAAATGGCCGCCGTCTATTCTCGTGCGAAGCCACGTTCTAGTATCATTTCAATAAAAGTTGTTGTATAGAAAAGTGACAATGGGTGCCACAGGAAGCGATGCGAGTCGCGTATTGAGGCAAGTGAACTGTTTATAATTTGTACATTGTGTGTGGAATGGAACGCGACCGGCAACCGTCGAGCCATTGTGCACTGACGTTGGATACACTTTTTCTAATTGACTTTTTACACTAAATGTGAAGGCCAAGCGGTCGCAAAATGTGCTTATTCACATGTTCCTAATAGATTAATATCAATACTTTTTATAAACACTTCCTGTTGCTATTCATAATATCTTGATTTATTTTTAATATAATGGCTATTATTATACATAGCTCAAAAATAATTATCTTGTTCGCAAAATTACTAACTTCAATTCAATTTTTTAGAAGATAGGTATTCGATTAGTGACGTGGTCACCTTAATACCTCATTACAATATATTTCTTACTGTCATTAAATGATTAATTTATTATTAATGATTAATGATAGAAAGCTCATCTGCAGGGAAACAAAGAAAATGTTACTATCCACATTTGTGTCACAATTAACAATTAGAACTAGATTAATTTAATATTTAAAGAAATGTGTATCTCTGTAATATAATCTCTTAAAACGAATATTAATTGTAAACACATAACAGATCCAAGTATCGAGATTACAATCAGTTTCAGGAGTCGCTTCCGAGGCTCGGAACTTACTAATGAATTAAAATACGAAATAAAGCGAGGTCACACGGGTTACACTAACATAGCCTTGTCGTGTACTCTATACCAGCTATGTATCTTGGGAAAACATTGCACGAGAACCTGTACTAGCTTCCCGCTTGTTATAAGTTGTCAATAAACACGATATGCTTGTATTATTATTTGAAACATTGTAACATTGTACATTTAAATCTCGAAAATCAAAAGTATATAAGCTATAACTATGAGACATAATATAACTATTAATTGTATGAAAAGTCAAAAGCAAGCATTAGGTACTTGTTCGCTTCTAAAGTATTCTTGCTATACGAGTATCATCATCATCATATTCAATTCCATAGATTGTTCTGGTAAATTCGTAATTTTCATAGATTTGACAATTATTTGTCATTGAATTAATTTCTCATCATATTTTCTATAAACTCTTGATTTATAGGAACAACCAGAATATCCATATACCTTAACTAATCGTGCCGTTTCATTCATAGTAAAATACATTATTGAAAAATAACTTGCTATTGTTTATCTTCTGCGTGGCTCGACACGCAATGCTCTCTACTTTTCTAATAGAAATTGAGCGTTTTTTATTTAAAATAATTCTAACTCAATTTAGAGCGAAAGTAAAAAGTTCAACTTAAATTGGTATTTTATGTTTTTTATTATAGCAAAGTACATACCTCCTGGTGGGTCTATCGCTAAGCTGTTTATTACAATTTTATAACGGTCTGTGAACTTTATTAAAATAACTGCTATGGTAGTCACGCGACGCGAACATTGTCATGACGATTGTGAAATAAAGTGGGTTGTGAAATAATTTTAGTATCAGTTAATTAAAACGTTACTTGTAATTTACGTTTTTTGTGTCAGGTGAACTGTAATTACAATTATGAATATTTATGTCAAGTGTGACACACTTACTTATATGTACGGTTGCTAATGAATTCTGTAGCGTGGATATCCAGATTTCCTATTTTTGGTACTAAATGTATCAAAAAAAACTTGAAAATGAAGGTATCGTCATATCTTATTGATGAGGGAAAAACATAACAAGACGGAATGTAAAGTTCTTTATAATAAAGGTCTTTAAAAATTTTATTTTTAATATCTTAATTTTATTTCAATAAAACTATCGTTCTACAAAAACATAAACTCGAAATTTATCAGATATTGTTATATTTGCAATCAAAAGCAATTAGTCCCGAGTTCATAATTATTTTCTAAAAATATTTCATGTACAAACCACTGAGATTTTTAATTACACTTGAGATTAAAACATTTTTGCTATACTTATATCATTATGAGCAAAAAGTGATACAGAAACTTCTTAAGCACCACAAATGCCGTCTAAAAATAATTCCAAGATTAACTTCACTTAATAGTGCGCTATGAACATAGCGTACATTCAATCTTTTTATTTCTATATAGTTTTATTTCCCAAGTCGGGAGTTGTAGTCTTGACCTCACAGACGCAACCATTTGTCAAGCTGAGCTGCATTGAGCCGGCCTTATCTAAGAAAGCTGGATTTAGTTTGTATCGTATCAGCTGAATATCCTTACTCGATACGATACAACCGTATGGAGATATTGGATAGTGATATAAATGGTTTTTAAATCTCGATTTCTCTAATGTCGCTTCTATATTGATGTGCTTTATGAAATTTTACTGTTTATGAATTAATACAGTATTTTATCTTAGGTTCCTTATCTTATTGAAATATTGAAAAAAAAAAAAAAACTAAAGTCTTATAAAGTAAAGTCTTATTTCTATTTGACGTATTGGGTTCTACTTTTCTGCTTCTATCGGTCACAACATGATGTTATATACTTCACCTATAATTTTCCCTAAAAAATCTGTATAACGCATAATATGTTTTATAGCATAAATAGCACCGGTAACTTCTAAGCGCGTGGAGTATAAATAGACAGACATTTTAATCACTAAATGAGACATCACATATGAAAATGTAATTAAGCCACTTCACTGAAATTGTTATATTTCTAAGATAGGTATGTTAATAAAGACCAGCAAAACACAAAATCCGAACAAGGAGCTGCAAACTATAAACCGAGAAAGCCGGCTAAGTAACTCAGATAAGTAGGCAAGAGGTAGTAAGTAGCAGTGGAGCGTTTACTTGCTATTGTTTTTGCTATATTAAGTAGTGTTGCTCTAAGTGGCCAGCCTGACTCGGTAACTATGTTAATGTTACTTTTTGCTTCACATTCTGGAGTGCTTACTCAATGTCCTTGATTGTTTAAAGATTAAGGACGCACCTAATTTTTTCGTTGCACTCGAAAATTTAAGCGTCTACGTGTGGTATGTTATCTAACTATACTAAGTAATACGATATTTTGTGAAGATAAAATATTTTTTTGATAAATTTTAATGTTTCTTATACTTATCTATTCGGCTATTAATTTTGGTTCCCATGCAATTGTCCATAATATTAAATTTTACATTGTTAATTTATAAGGCAAAAAACTAATTGGCTTTTTCATGATATTCGCTGAGAATAAGTAGAATAATCTCAAGCTTATTTCGTATAAAATATCTTAGACTCCTATTATTAGGTCTGATAGAGCTATAATATTAATTTTGTAACAAATTTTTGATATAAATTGACGGTACCTCAACTTTGTTAAGATTACTACATAAGTTTTAATGCACAAATCGATCAATCTTTCTTATCAATTAATATCTGTATCTACAGTATAATATCTGAACTACCAAAATACCGTTCTAACGATCTAATTTTTGAGCTCGTGTCAAGCTGCCCCGTTATTTCTTCATCAGCATCTGACAACTCGAACCAAGAGTCAAAGGTCCCATTCTCAATCCAATTTATTTTCATCAACGTCAGTTAATAGCGTCTTTTTTATATTATCTAAGATATTTTAATTAGAAAGTACACAAATAAGAGTCTATTACGTTTACAAACGGACTGCGTTGCGAGCGTGACCATGCGACAAAGAATCAGGTATCAGACGGTGGCCTCTTGAAGCTAAATTGGATACCGATCGAAGCGTAACGATTTTATCTAACAAAAAAATGTAACCCTTCCTTTTGATATCTTTACGTAATTTTGTGTACACAATAGAGTCTTCTCGCTAGCCTTATCTTACAATCGCTCAAATAAAAACATATTATGAGTTGATTGAAAATATGTAAGCGTTTTGTTATTATGTAACGTAAGGAATAATACCAGTGACAGTGTTTATGTAATGTATTTCTAAATATTATACAAACTATGTTTAATGTAGTAAATGGTATTAATATGATTAATATGTGAAGACAATCAGATTCTATGATAAAAATCAGTTTTGAATTATACATTGTTATCTAAAACTTTAAGTAAGGAATAATCGATTGTGAAGACTGCACGAAATTACTACTTTACTTTGGTGGTTATGATACAAACATCTAGCTCTACGTTTCCCATCTAGAGGTTGTAGATCCTAACCGAGATCCCTTCGGTCTCCTAAATCACCCCAGTGAGCCTCACCTCCCCAAGTGATTAGCGTTGCCGTAAAATCTACAACAAAGCTATGCACTATCTCCATAGATTTATCTCGAGACCAGAATGAACCATCACCGTAAATTTCCGCCTTACGCTTCCACTGAACTCGTCTATTGATTTATAGCTTTGTTTTAACGCTAACTTTTTATATAGCAACTCGGTACCAGTTGTTTCCAACTGTCTGTGGCATCTGGCTTCTTTCCCCAGTTTTTGGTGATTACGAAAACTTTGTCATTTTAAAACACGAGCAAGATGTCATATCAAAAGTTTGTTTTGTTTTCTTCGGAAACGGTTCAGAAGAATATGCCATAAATTGTAACTTAATTGGAAATGACAGAGATGGGCACTTGAATTGTATATCACGACCATTATTTAAAGGTAAATGGCATTGATGAATCAATAGAAATATCCTCGCAATATAAATCCTTATTAATCCTCATTTGGTAGTCGTTTCTGTAGCAGTAATGAAAGGCGAGTTGTGGTGCTATTATTTCCTTCGTTCTTTTTTAACTTTAGATCTAGACGCATGATTAATGATTATTTGGTAGCAACAAGGACTTAACGAGGGTTTAATATTAGCTTCAAACTGCTTCTTTTTATGTTATGGAAATATTTTCAATTCGAATGTGTATTAAATTATAACACTAATATTTGTATATATTTATTTTGTTAATTAAGTACTTGCTGTTTCTTAGATCTAATTACATAAAACATAGTAAGCAAGTGTACATTGTTAGAATATACATTTAGCTTTATAATTAAATGCAGAAATAGTATTGTAGTCTGCACTCAACATGTCAAGTCTGGCTTAGCACGGAAGTAATTGGCTGTAAATTAACTTCTTACAAGTTGGTTAGTTCAAGACTTTACTCCAGTTGTTCGCTTAACAGATAAGGATGTACCGTGATAAAGAGTAAATTTACATGGCTCGGGAACTTTGTTATCGATCTTATAGTTCTTAACTATCGCACTTGATGGTAAAAGAATAGATATAATATCCTTCGCGTAAAAATGAGATAAAGGTCTCGTTACATAGTTATATGGCTATCCATCGTGCAATGATTAGCAGCAACAATGACTTGAAAAGAATAGGACATGTATGACAAATGATTGCGCGTATCATCATATGACATCCCTTTTCTACTTATCTGTGTGAAGTACGAGGTGGAGCCGTAATTAACGGCAGAACTGCGACATCAAGTGTCTATGACGCATGCCCATTTTTACATTTCAGAGAATACATCAGTTAAGGCAGATACATTGTTTTCTTTTCGTAAGAATATTTGTTATACTTACTTTTATTATATTTCGTTTATTGTTAATTAATGGTACGATATTTTGTGTGGAATTATATTTATTGGAATGAGACGAAATATAGCTGCATTATCTTCTTGTTTCAAATCCGCGTGCCAATTTTCACGACTATCGATTAAGCGATGTAAAGCGTGAAAGCATTAATAAAATCACTTTCTCCTTTGAAATGCTATTACAGATTCAAAATCGTACGCCATAGTTTTGCCAATTATAGTCGGAGATTTAAACAACGTATAGTAATAATAAATCCAATGGCATTTCAATTTAACCCCATTATTTATGAGACAGCGTGAAAGTATTCCTTCGACGTAACAGTTTACGATATCATACATATGCAGATTACATCTTAATCCAGTTGAGAGTTTCTAAGCAAGTCATTTACATTTTGAACCCGCGGTGCTTCGCCTTAAAAGCCGGAGCACGGTCTGAGCTAGGAGGGATTACCTCACTTTGCTCGCTGCTCTCCTGTTTACCCTCAGGGAACGAAGAGGCATTTATGGTGTTTGTGTCCCGCTCGTGTAATTCTTTCAGCCTGTTTGTCTTGGATTAAACGCATGTCTTTGCTTTTAACGCTACTGTTTGCTCGCTCGCCTATATAAATATTTGTAAGAGAATGCGGCCATTTACTTTCTCGGTTATGAACCCTTTAATTGCTCTTATTTTATACTTTTGAAATATGGCCGCCGATAAAATAAAACCCGACGCGGTCGTAAACGCACTCATAAAGAAATGCGCGGCCGAGATTAGTTAAAAATAAAATGTATTGAATAATCAATATCATTGGCATTGTGAGGTTGATTTGATATGGGTCCCGTATCGTTTCTCATCGATTTCGATCAAGGAAATGCCTAAGATGTAAGTGCTTCGTGCAACTGTACATTCTACTAATAATATCATTGTTCACGTTTTAGATCGATAGGCAGCTAGTCGGGCTAGGTAGTAACGGAAATCACAAATAAGGTGTATTGAATATGATTTGAAGCATGACACCGTTGACTACCGCCTAGCTGTACATAATGATATTCTTTGAATCTGTTTATGCAATTTGAGTAACTGAATACAATGAGCGCAAACGAGTTACTGGTTGCTATAAATCATAATTGTAATATAACATTTCCTTTAAAAAATCCCAAAAGATACGTTCAAACTACACTTTAATAAGACATGTTGTTAATAGATACTTAAATCAAAGTTGATTACAACGTAGTCTAATAATACAATTACATTTTACTTGAAGTTAACAATACGTACAGAACTGGAGTTTAAGAATCCTCAAGTTTTATTCGATAATAAATAAGAATAAATCGATCGCATCTAGGCTTTCATGAAACCGTAAGCAGAATAAACGAGGTGTCACTTAAATCAGATACATAACCATTTCGATGTCGTCTTTACGCCTTCAAGCTTAACTGCGAACAGACAGCACGTTCTTGCCTCGCACTATTATAAAGGAGACGTGTGATATAGATATACCCACAATTGATTTTATGGCAAACGTTTATAGCTTACCATATATTTTGCAACTCATTTTATTAAACATATACGTGTATTTTAATAAAGTAGCTAAGTTAAGCAACACTTGTAGTATGAAATTTATTAATAAATAAATTTACTTATTTTATTAGCATTTCGCAAATGTGTGCAGGCGCATCCTGTTTAGTAATAGTATTAATTTCCATATTAGTATCATTAATGGACTTTATATTCTGCACCTCTCAATCTTTAACTTCTCTATTAATATTTTCAAATAAAAATACTAAAAGTTCAGATATGTATAAATAAAAATGCCGGTATCAACTATCAAGTTAATATAAACTAAGCTTGTATACCTAACAAGTGTTAGACCTGATAAAGGTATCGATGGCACTGAGCAAAAAACGTCTTCCATTTACGGATTCGCATAATATAACCCAAGTATCAGTTGTATAAAATCACCGACTTAGAATGACCCAATTGCATAGTATGTCTGTGGATAATTTTCGCATTGCGGCCATCGGATTCGGTGCCGATATCGCTTCGTAACGGTCTTCGTATCGGGCAGCATTCTGCGCATTTCCTTCTCTTGCATCGTGATTCCGCTGACGATATCTTGCGAGATATTATATTCAATATACTTGTGTTAGGTTTAAATGAGGACTGACTTTCTAAATTTAGCACTAACGCGATTTAGATGATAATACTGTTTTAACAACTTTTGTCACGGATTTTTATCATCAGACAATTGTGTGTGATTTCGTAACAGTATTTCATAAATAAAAACACTTTTACGTAAGCTTAAGCTGCATAAAAATCTACAAATTCTTGAAGCAAATCTTACCCATCGTATTAAGCATAGCATTTAATACAAGACTCTTAACCACCAAAAATTAAACATAATACCCGACGGTAATATAAGATATGACTTTCGAAATCAAAGATCACCGGTCAAACAATCAGAGATTTGATTGATTATCCCGATCGAAACACGCTTCGTTAGGGACCGCATCCAAGCGCACATCTGTCGCATGCTCCACGGAACTTCTGAGACTCACAAAAACCGACGAGGCCGGCTAGACCGAGATGGGCATATAATATTACCGCATGTCAAAGCGGGACAGATGGAATAAATTAATCCCTAACGGGGGTACCACTGTCCTTCAACTTCGATGGATTTGGAAGATTTATGTTCGGTTCGTAAAAACTTAGTTTAATAGGAATTTATAAGCTATATTTAAACCTGTTGTCCTGAATGCATTAACTGTTTCTAAATTTTTCTTCCTAATTGGGTTTTCAGTTCCTTTTTTCCTAATCATATTTGGCTATTGTTTCTTACTTTCTAGTAGATATTCCAATAATAGAAGAAATATTTGTTGATTAAAATAAATAAGGGTAAAATATAATTTATATCTTCATTTGAACGCAGTATTTTTCTTTATGTTTCCATGATCGTCGTTTGCCTTATACATAAAATATTATATATAGCTTCTGTTTTGGACACACTAAAATGAAATAAGGATACGCGTACGTACATTAAACCGTTTTAATTATTAATAATAGTTGATTCTATTTATTTATTTATATTATTTATTTCCTATATGTTACTATTCGGTTTTATGAACTGTATCTTCGGGAAGTTTGACGTTGATTTTGAAATACGACTCCATAATCACTTAACATACGAAGCCAGTTTTCTTATTGTAAATGTATGCTATTGTCTCCAGCGAGATATAAAATACCGATATGACCCTACGACGTCTTCGTTGCAAGAAATATTCAGGGGATACAACCCACACTTTTAATAGCGGTTACATCATTTCCACACAATGAGAGCGCCGTCCACACCCATTCTCTGTCCGTATGATTTGAAATTATAGCACCGTTTTATTTGCTCTCAGCGCATTTATATGCGGTCGCCGAGTCGCACAATGTGCCACAATATTATATGTTAAGGCACCTCCATACATAACGCGCCGGCCGACGAGCGAAGTGTCGCGTCGTCGCATATGTCGCGCGACTCGCGATCGTGTGGGAGGCAAAATGAAGCAGTAATTTAATCCTTGATTGTGTTCCCATTTCATTTATACGCAACATAATCAAATTTGGTACTTGTTTGTGACCATTTGTATCAATGTACTCGCTGATTTAATTCACTGCGAACTGCTTTCGCTCCGAATCGAGCGACATTTCTATATAATTCAAATGTTGTTATTGAAACGGCTCTGTTACACATAAAACATGTTTAGATATGCGAGTAGCGTTTATAAAACAATCGACTAATAGATATTTATACCCGTGCATAATTACTTAATGAATAATTCTTATAGAAGGATCGCATTTCAAATTTATTGCTCAGAAGGTGCCAATCAAGTTATTGTGGGTATTAGCGCATGCCTATTATCCTTTTATTACTAAAATAGATTTTTAGAACGTTGTGGATGCAATTTAAAAATAGCTTAAGGATAGTTTGATATCGTCATAATTATAGAGGGACGGTTGAACCGGCACCGGTTATAAAAACTGAATGATGCTATAATGTAACGTCAATAAAGTAAATTGGCAGGATACCGCGCCGGCTATAGGTATAATAAGAAAATGGGTCAACACTTTGCCCGGCTTAGAACAAAAAAAAACACTCGTTATTTTTAAATTACATTTAGCTGATAATAACACGTTAGCTATTGGAGAAGGTAATACCGTAATACTCGAACTAAGGTATTCGTTAAATGCAGAGTAACGAAAATCTATTTCGTTAAGCTGCGTGATTTAGATAATCAAATATTAACGCTAAATATTTTTCCGCTTTGTACCAACTACAATATTAAGTAAAAAAATATGTCCACCACCACAATCTAATGAATTCCTGATCACGTTTTAAATATAACAAATGACGTTTTATAACTTTGTCCGCAAGATAAAATTGTGAGGGTCTGTCAAACGAATGAAAAAAAGAGGTTGTATTAAAAGGAATCGATGTATATAATAATACCGAGCTGTACCTTTTACTTGAGGCAATAAATGCGAGCTATACGAGTCCATATTTCATGAAAAATTCATATCGTAGCCGCGCCCTAATGATGCCGATGCCATCTTTTATTGCCAACGGGGATCTTTCATTAATCGTTTATTCCGAATGTTGACACGTACTTAATGTAACGTATGTACAACGTCAATACGCACGATATCCTTTCCGAGAAATAGTATCAGTATCATAGAAATGATATCTAGTTTTTATAGTGCTTATTCTTTTCTTTTTCAATATGAACGATCTTTTAATGGTTAAATGGAATCTCATGTGCTTACATTCTTTCATTTAGCGACGCTATTTATCTCATAAGAGTTACTAAGGTATTTCAATAATAACAAAACATTGAATGGATATACGTTTTTTTATTTGTATAGCCTGAGAACTTTAGTATAACAAACAACTTGTTTGCAATCGTCTGTAATGAAAATATGAACATCTTTTCCTGTATTTTTACCTTACCTATTATTTTTAAAAATTACATTTAATCATAAAAACAAATAACAATTTGATATATTCTACATTTCTAAATATATTCAATTAAACGTTAAAATTACTTTAGCTAACGTTTACGCTAGCGCTAGCTAGCTAGCCATCTCCGTAAATATTTATTTATCAGCATCGAAACAACTTGAGTTCATTTTTGTCTTCCATATCCAATAACCTAGTTTCGACTAAGAACACGCTGGGAGCTGAAATTGAATTTCTACTTGTAAAAACCGTCCGGTAATAGAGTTTACCTTCAGATCAAATAAAATAACAACTAACGTACGGGAGACATCGCACACATTCGAGCTACGTTCACTTATTTTACTTTGCTGGGATTTATCTCGACCAGTCTATTTGCTAGACGACTTTTAATATAACTATTTTATAGATATCATAGATTAAAATATATGTTTAAGTTTTAAATAAATTGAAATATTTTTCTAAAGTGAGTGAAGTATTTAATTATATTATAATAACTAAATATTAAAAATAAGCAAATCTGTTTAACAATCTCATTCATTTTATGAACATTTTAAATCTGCTTTTGTAAATAACAGCAAACAATGTTGAGAGAAATAATGAGATAACACATTTATATTTTAATTTGCATTTAGATTATGAAATTATCGTTCTGACTAGAGTCGAGGCTAGCTTCATTTAAGCCTATTGTGCTCAAATAAAGGTACAAAAGCAGATAATTTAATAAATACCTAGTCTTGCCATAAATATTGTAATAAAGAAAAAAGAAAATTGTTAACTGCAAATAACATTTATTACTTTTACAGTGTGTCAGTTTAATACATAAATATAAAACAATTAAAAATATAAAAAGCTTATTCGAAGTGGTCTCCATTGGCTGCAATACAGTCCTTTAAACGATGAGGCCAGTTATCAATAGAAGCACGCACTCTTTCCATGGGAAAATTCTTCACTGCCAATCGTATAGATTGTTTTAGGGACTCCAAATTATCATGGCGTTTAGAGCAA
>DVXP01000001.1:0-49720 GCA_018235645.1 Junonia grisea | reverse complement strand
AATTATGTTAAAGTTAGTTTATTGATTTAATAAAATGTTGATATATAATAACATAATATAGCTATAAACCTCGACTCAGTTCTTTTTTTACAATTTTATGTATTTTTATTTATTGTGTCAAAACATTTTCGTATATAGAATGAAATAATCTATTACTAAGCTGAGTTTTATATAAATCCATCAAGTGAGCTCTAATTCGTGCACAAATAGATAAAATAGCTATAAAATATCGTTCCATATAAATGGTAATAACTAGAGACCGGATTATATGCAAAATAAAAAGCTCATTATATGCACGAAACACACTTGAAATATGCGTAGAACCTGGCGGTATGTGCCAAAAAGTATGCAATATGCAGAAAATATGACTTATTTTGTGCAAATCATAATAAAAAGATTATCAAGTCAATCCCAATGGCTAAAAGTCGCCATCAAAAGAAATTTCATAAAACCTCAAAACAATCAAAGTGCACGTCAATGTATCAATACTATGCATTTTTCCTAGACTTAAAAAAAAGCTGCAATATGCAATTGCATATAATCTGGCATCCAATATTAACCATATAAGTATGCTATTGTATGTGTCCTTAGTGTGCAATAAAGTATACTTTCTTTCTATGCTAGTTTCTGCTAGTGGCATCAATCGAGTCAGAGTTTTCCATACGAACTTTGAAGAAACGTTTTCTCTGTCTTAAATGCCAAAATCCAAATAACTATTTGTGTCATTACAATTTCAATTAAATCCGCTTAGTGGTTTGAGATGTGCGTTAATTAATAAAACAATCAGTAATGGTATAAGTATCTATGGAACACTATTCTAATGCAGTTTTATTTCTTGTTATCTTATTTTTGTCTATATTTTCTTGTTGTCTATAAACACCTTTATTAGTCATATATTTATTATATATACATAATTTAAAACTTGTTCCTTTTTGCATAATATGATTTTATAAACCAGTAGACATATACCTTAGTATGTTTGTCGCACATTTGAGCAATTACTCTGATTGTGTTACACGGAGCTAATCTTTAGACAGGTTAAGTGACTACAGCTAGTTAAGGGATTACAGTGTTGGATGGAGGATTTAAATTGCTCTTAAGTGAATTGTTTTGTAGTGTCTTTTTAGTTAAATTATACCAATTTTCGATATTTAAAAATCTATCCAAATTTACTATGTAGGTACAAAAAACTAGCATTTTTTACTAATGAAGGTTTGTAATTACTTTAAATTATTTTAGTCTCTAAGTAATTATTTTTCTCTCGATTAATCTTTTTTTCTTAGAATTGTAAATATAATATTACTAGGACAAGGAAAAGGTTTCGGAAGATAAATAAAACAACTGGTTATTGTTTGAACAATGTCCATATTATATTTATTACCACATACACACGGCACGATGTGAACCTTGTCTTAAATCATTGTATTATAATAGGTATATGTACATTGCACAATGTGTATACATACATCGCCATACACGCGCGCCCCAAGAGGCTGTATGATTATATATCTCATAGTATTATGTACGTTATAATAATGTAATATTCCAATAAGTTAAAGTGCACTGGTGCACGAAATCGGGGCGGCGGGCATACTCGCCGCTTTTTACAAAATGTTTGATATTATCATTATTTTAATAAAGAGATGCCGTAAAAACTAATTTATTAATCAATACGATTTATATCCATATTGTATACAGATTCATGTAACATCATACACGAAGAAATGACGAAAATAATGCGCCGACCCCGCGACGAGCTGCGTCGCGGATCGCTCGCCTATCATTATCTCCTTTCTCTAATATTTTAAATGTACATGACACCAAATTCGAACGTATATAAATCCAAATTTACTTTAATGTAAAATCTTAGGTAATTGATTTTTATTGCTATAGAAAATCAGTCAGCACGCGAAGCACGTAATCGAGAAGTAACCGCGAGAACGAAAGCAAGCGGGCGGCGTTGCGCGGGGCGGGAGGGATGCCGTCTGTCGAAGTGTCGAGCGAGTCGCGAGTCGCGTGCCCGCCTCTGTGAGGTTATCCTGACCAAAAATCGAGACTCACTCAAGTGAATTTAGTCATTTCGCTCATTCATTCTGTCAAATTTAAATCGTTAAAAACTTGCTACAGAATATCCAATGTCATTTTACGTCAAAAGTGTCAAATACTTTAGTACGACTCATGCCGCATTTTATCGCGTGGCGATCCATATACAATCGTGTGAGTGAAGTTAAAAAAAGTCTCTTGAGTGAGTCTCGATTTATGGTCGGAATAGCCCTACTGATTCTCAAACGCTACTCTCACAGATAGCTCTGATGCTGCATGATACAACCGATTGCTGGTCGGTTCGTGTGGAGCCAATGCGCGTCCGGTTCTACGCGAATAACTATACCTTTGGTCCTTGAAACATTAAGTTGGCCATTGCCGAATATGCAAAGCTACTGATCTAAGGCCGCCGCGGCGACTCTACGAACTTTACCAGTCTGTCACTTTATTAGATTAAAATTAATTATTATCTTTATTAACGATATAAAGTAGATAGTGTAAAGTAATGTAGAATGTTATTATACAAAATATAATAAATTATTTTTTTTAATCTTTACTTAGATAGATATTATACGATAAGTCGCAGTATAGGATCACATAACGAATTTTTAAAATAAATTTGAGATCTCGCTTATAATATTATTACGTAGTCTTTACTTTGATATAGAAACATCTCTAAAATGGCGACTGAAATTAACTAATGCATTAAACGAACAAGCGAGAACGAGGCGGTTGCGGTGGCGAGCTGCTCGAACTATCTCTGATGATCGATCTCTATAACAAATCATGGTTTTTATTTTTGAAATTAAGCTCCATGATACGCGTTGATTAACAATTGACTGGTGGTGTTCGTGTAAAACTGCCTTTTATGGAATGAAGTAATCCAAAAGTTTTAGCGGTTGTACAACTGTAAATGCGAGTAATCACGCAAAATTATTATCTTCAAGTAAGAACCATAAGTTATTACAAAGCGATCGTTGGTGAACGAGATGGCAGTCACTTCTACTCCTAACGCTCACCGCGCCGCGTAACTTTACACGCGGGCCATTATAGTCCACTAGCGAATTAACACTATTCATTTTTTAAAAGTACTTTTGGTCATAATCATAAAGCTTTTACTTTAAAAATTAAATAAGTTCTAAATTATTGCATTTTGCTAGGCAATTAATCGTTTAAATACACTTATACGCACTTCTTTGAAGTATTGTATAAAATTATTTAATTTTCGAAGCATTGTAATAAAATAATATATGATGACCCGCATGAAAGTCCTAAAGAGACTAACGAAATAAGCTCACAAACCGTATCAACAAACTATAACAACAACAATGAAACTAATCTTTGTAAAGCTAATCCTGATTGTAGCTCGAATGAGTCTAATAGTATCGATCAGATGGTATCGAGTATCGACTAATACGTCTTTTTACATGCGGCTAACTATGTATATACAATAGTATTTGTCATTATGTGTCGTCTCGGTGCAGTCGCGGCGAACCGATGGCTTCTCACGAACGAGCGAAACGAATGTCTCTCACTATATTATGTATGTATGTTTGTACTCGAACTCGCACGGGGATAAGCGGCCGTGTACGCTTTTCCTACTTTAAAAAGGTCGGTAAGAAAATATAATTATAGTGAGGATGTACGAGTGAATGAGACAGTCGACGGCGGCACGGTGCGCGCGCGTCGCTCCGCCGTCGGCCTGGGCCTAACAATTATAACATTTCATCGTAATAATTAAATATTCTAAGAAAAATGTCTTAAATACCTATAACACCGTAAATATAAAACAAATAATTACGTTAATTTGTTAGGTATGATATCGATTTTCCGACCGTCTTATACAGACTCACACCTTCGATTTTATTATCAATTTCCTAGCTAACGTTTAACAACATAATAGCGGTCGCGTCTCCTGCGGGATGTGCTGCAGCGCGCGCGCGGCGTGGCCGGCGCGGCGTGGCCGGCAGAGCGCGCACGACTCACGGAGCGAACGATGTCTCGGCACGAATGAACAAAAAACGCGAAGCGAGCGTACCGCCCGGCGACTGGCACGCTCCTTTTAACACTCCATTATTCAATTAACTACATACTCGTAAGTAATAAATTACCTTTAAAAAGAATATTGATTTATTTCGTATCATTTTCAATATTTTTGTAACAGGAAACATTTATATTTATAACGTATTTATATAATAATAGCATTTAAAAGATTGTTCATTATTATTACCTAAAATTTAATACCTAGATTTATAATATTAATGTTTAATTGATGTCGGTAATGAGTAATAATAATAGTAAATAACGAATGATTGCAATCGAGTGCACGTGTGTAGTGAGAGACGCAGGCTCGGCGCGGACCGGTCCGGCGAGCCGGCGGCCGTGATCTTGCGTGGGACGCGCCTCACTTGCGTGTCTTACTGCTTACTGTTGCAAACTAGACAAGGTGGTCTTCAAAAATTTTCCAGTACCTAACGAATATGATTAATGAATTGACTTTATATTTTACTCTATTACCTCAAACCTGCGCACTTTGGTGTGACTTTTATATATCCCTGTCTTTGGTTTATTGAAGAGTTCGAATCGTGTGATTTCACGGTCTATTCTGTATGAAAATTTTATTGTTTACAATTATTATTTTGATTAAAACTTTAAATACGACTAAGTACTGTGTGACTCCGCGTTTCTAGTGGAGTCGCAAATATATTCAACAGTGGTCTTACATTTAGGTAAATACAATCGTAAGAAACAATGAAATATTAATTACGTAATGCACAAAATTGTTATTTATTATAATTACAATACCTACTTCAAAGGTACAAGATAGAAACGAATTATTATCTTAATGCGATGAGAGATAATTATTCTGAAATGTTCCGACTTAGCTTTTCAAAAGTCCTTATGAATCGTAAATATGATCATGTTATCCTTAGGATAAAATTTTATATCATAATACATATTATTATTAGAAAGTATGTATACGCGTAACTAACATAGTCTTATAGGGAAGTAATCCAGAAATTTCCTCTACAGAAACAGAATAGCCGAGGTGATTTTATACAATTCGAATTAGGCGAAAAATAATTACATTCATAGGTAAAATATGCGCAATATGTATTAGTATAGTAATTATGTTAATATTTGACATTAATATTAAAAATAGATAGAATAAAATATGTGTTGGTGGACGAGCGTGATAGCGCGCGGCGAACGCGCGGTCGCAAACCGCGTTATTGTCTCCGGCCCGGTCTCCGGCCCGGTCGCCGGACCGGCCCCTACCAACCTATACCGCTACCGACGAACTCAACTCTATACGCGCGGAACGCGAGGGAGGGACAAGCATATTGCGAATACATCTCGGCCCGATACTCTGCTCCTACTGACGCTTAAAACTCTTAAATATAAAAGCTTACTACCGAAAAATCTTAGTACGCGAAACTCTCGAACGTCGGATGCGATTCTTGTATGCCACGGAACCGATCCCCTATCGATAACGTAAAAAATAGGCGAATGGAAAAGTAGACATGCAAGTTACATCTTAAACTGTAATTTAACTATGAATAATAAAATATTTTAAGATATACCTCCCTGCAATGAAATCGTCTAGATGCTTTTATATATTACGAATTGTATTTTTTTTGTAGTTTAATCATTTATTATTGACAACACATCTACAGTACAGTCGAAGCGAGAATAATTTGAAAAAATACCTGTTTAATCAATAGACTATCTCTCGTTCACACGACAAAAAGTATTATCATTATTTACAATAGACAAGGTGTCGGGGTTTTAGGGGAGAGTGAGGTCGGGTCGGGGGTTTTGGGAGAGTCGGGATCGAGGTGGTGGGGGTACGGTGAGGTTGAGATGCCGCGGTCGACGGATCGGTCCGCGCGGTGGCCGGACGGATTAGACGACCGTCGCCGATGCGGCGCGTGGCGCGGCGTGCGCGGGAGTGCGGCCGCGGAGCTGAGGCGCAGGCGGCCGCGCGATGATAGTGCGCTCGGGTTGAAGGGACTGCGTTGGAAAATCACGCGCCGCCACGCCGCTCGCCACCTGCAAGCGTTTACATTTATATTACACCGAAAAAATAAACATAACCAAAAAGTAGACACAAGGTTGCCGTTTGTACACTGCAAATGATTGTTTCTTTCTCTAACTGTATTATTGATGGTGTACAATAAAGTAAAAATAAATAAAATAATGTACAATATGAAATATTTTAAAGATGATTATTCGGAAGCATTATTCTTAATTTTAAACACTTGTTGAAAGTACGCGCTACAATCACTTGGATGTTCATATTTGCGACGGCTATAATTACACATACCAGTGTTTTAAAACGCCATTCTACGTAACGACATTTTAATTGTGTATGGCGAGACCACACAATAAAAAATAATACTCACGTTAAATATTTGTGCTATAACACTTTCAATGATAACCGTTGGTGAAAGCCGCAGGAATCAAGGGTCCCTGTAATAGAAAAATTGTAAAATGAGGGATGTATGTAATTTACAAATTATATTCTGTTAAAACATATGTGTTATTTGGGATTAATCTATTAATTACTAGCTTTCCCTCGCAGCTTCGCTGGACTTTACAGAGCGACAGATGTGTCACATTCTGGTAGTCCAATACGGCATGTATTGTCTATATGAATGCCACTCTCGGAGTGTACAGGATAAGCTGACAAAAATTTATCGTAATCAGCTAAATGGCATGAGGCAGTGTATAGAACAAGTATGTATGTACCTACAAACAAAAATATTCCTGCTGCTGATTTTATGAATTAGATATAAGAAATACAAATACAACCTAGCTACAATTAAACAATTGCTGATTTTATGAATTACATACAAGAAATACAAATACAACCAACCTACAATAAAAAAAATCATAAATTATATGTTTATCAAAATCCTTGATAGGTTTTAGGGTTATTAGGTTGTGAGTTCATAGTCGATAGAGTGGTATGGAGTTCAGTGGCCAACAAAATAAAAACAGCAAGTGGATGAGTTAGAGCGGCGCGCGACCGCTCGGCAACGGTAATTACACCGCTTGTTCTCCTTGATTTACGGTTATTGCCCGTGGGGGCATTCCCGTTACCTAATAAGACCGTTTTACACCCAGGAACCACATGAGCCGCGCACAACCGGCCGGCGGCTGGACTGATCATTTTTAACACAAATACCGTCCATTTCGATAACAATCGCTGTATTGAAAGTATCGCGTGTATTAACAACAAAATCTCCTATCTATCTTCTATTGGGTTTTCTATATCTATATGCATAGGGTGATAGTAAATAACGAAACTAAAAGCTTTGAGAGTAGTTTGAAAAATGTCTCGAAGACAACGACGTGAGGAGTTAAGATCTCGACGGTGGCGGCGCAGGCGGGTGCCGACAAGCAATGAAGACTGATGGCGTCTCTGGGAAGCGGTTATGGAGCACGGTCGCAGTTTTAAAAAGCCATTACCCGCGGCAGTGCACAGCGTAGATTGCCGCCGCCATCGCCGTTCTCATATTTCGGAACACTTTATAATCGCATCTCTCACGCTTCACTTGCTCGCTAACTTATGGTGATTATGCCGTAAGAGCGACGGGGAAGATCGGTTCGGTAATGAGATTGGACCGTCTCGCTAAAATTTTAGAGTGTCGTCGACTGCTAATTGCGTCTGTGGTGCTGTCACGTGTCGCTTCTCGCTTCACGCCTAGATTTAACATTACTCGGAGCTTGCATTTCCTTAATAGTCTATTTACTGCCATCTTATACGATCTTATTTTGATGAAAATTTTGTCATAAAATAGTTTTCATATTACATTAAATGAATTTCAATGTCTGAGACGCACAAATCAAGAGGTCGGAAGAAAAACAAAACAGAACAAACATTAATTTGAATTCCGTGACAGTTGAAACTTCTCGAACAGGGACAATTTTCTGAATTGCCTTCATTTGAATCTTACTGAAATAGGCATTTTTGAGCATGACGTAACAAATGAAAAAAGTTGGAATCGAAAGTTAATAACTTTATCTCATTTATCACGAAATAAGTTGGGATTTTTTTTACTTATTCCTACAATCAAATAGTACTATTCCAGAGGCCTTGTTTATAACAGAATCTCTAAGATATTAAAATTCACGTTGTTATATTTGATTTCATCGTTCTTTGCAAAATAAGTACATAACAGGAAGTATTTATAATTATTTATAAATTACACTCGTTCATTCGACGTAAGACATAAAATGCAACGTAAGTTAACCCTGTGATTGTCAAAGAGCATTCCAGTAATGATTAGCAATCGGACTCACTGGGGTGTAATTGAGGGGCGCGCGGCTGACTGCGATGGCGGGGAAGCCGGAGGGCTGGGGGCTAGCTGCCTGCACGTAGCCGACGCTGTCCGCCGCAGAGCCGTACACGTCGAGAGCGGGCCCCGGCGAGCTAGCGGCTGGGAACCCCGCCCGACCACCGGCCGTGTGCGGTGAGGCTGGCGGCCCGAACCCGGCCGCGGCGGCCTGGTAGTTGTTCATCACTGCGGAAAACATGACACTGATAATTCCATACAACTCTGAAACACTAACGTTTTTATTTTTATCAAAACAATTATTCACGTTTATTGTAAGTAGAGACAAGATAATTGATCGTTATAATCGTTGTAATTCAGAAGGACTATAATAATTATGAAGAAAGGATCTGTATGTTATGACAAATATGTAGTAGTGTTTGGTAGTGACATTAGATGAATTCATATAACATGTTACAGGTCGGAAAATGACAAACAAGCACATGTATGGATGGTTTGTATGTAAGGATGGCATGAAGGCGTCCTCACCTGAGAGCGCCTGCGCGAGCAGCGGTGTGTTGTTATTCGGTGTGAGTTGGCCGTTGGTCAGGTCCACTGCAAACATACACATGGTTCGCATTCGCTCCACGTACACGAGTGACGCGCACACTCGCATTGTTAACACACACAGATCTATGACTGAACCATCATTTGCGCTGAGCCTATAGTCCGCACTATTACTACTCTCTTATTTACTCCCTAGTTGAATTCTCTACTTTGCAATAAGAGTATTAAAGGGATAACGCGGACAAACTAGACGCGCGTATACGCATGAATAATTTAGCCGTTGAAGACAGATGCCATGCTGACGAATGAGGACAGATAAGACTCCCCGGACTGAGATTATGTTAGAACAAAAAATATAACGTATGTCACGTGCATTCAAATGAAAAAGAGAGCTCGAAGTTTCGCGCGCATAAATCACAGAGGACGAAAAAAACTTTTACAAAATATCCAGTAAATTATCTGACGTGAGTTCTCGGTGGCACGCGGCGGTCTGCTTATTGAATAGGGAGTGGCATTAGCATACAGTGCACGTACCAGCGGCTTGACGCCGCTCGCGCTCGGAAACTCGCTACTCGCTACGCCTTACCTCCCGTCCTAGTTACTATTTCGCGCACAATTTTCAAAGCTTTTAATGTCTTCGAATTTTAAATTAGTCTCGATTGTTGGTAAAATGTAAATGTACGTTACAGTTCATAATTTAAAATTTTCTTTTACCGTCAACGTCGATTTATATTATTCGATAAAAGAATATTAATCGATATAAAGCAAGCGCCCGTAATCTTTTTAAAGTGCTATATTTAATTGCGGTACAGTCTATTCACGATTACATTAAAAAAAGGAATGGAAAATCCATTTTTGCCAGTTCATAATATCACCATTAGTCCTATTGGCTTGTACGACAAATTTTATTTTTGTTAGATGAGCGAGTTATGATTTAGTGTGAAAAATGAAGGTTCGCGGCCGCACCAGGTGATTACCGGCTTGCGAGTGACTTTGCAAAAAAAGTACAATATAAGTAATGGAGGATGAATGATAGATGGCGCGGCGGGCGGCCGGCCCGCGCTCGCGCTCTCGTCCGCTCGCTCACCGGCCCTCACTAAAATGCTGACACATTTTAATAATATTACGCTGCGATGTGAGAGGCTATTTATTTGAGGGTTGCCGAGTAATAAATAAGAATTTGAGTAGTAGCGCAGACACGTCTAGCGATCGTTAACGTGTCGATCGCACGTAGCTCATTCTTTTCCCATTACACGACAGCACCTATATTTATTGTCTGTCGTGTATTATGAAACCGAAAAGAATGATGTTACTTTAATATGTTTCATTTAAGAACTTACATGTTTGAGATTTTGATATGTTTTGTTTTAAATCTCGAAACGAGGTTAGAGGCATACGTTTAACGCTTCAATTGAGGGTCGGATCGCGAGTAACGAAGTCACAAACAGAGCCAATTAAACTTGATCTCAAGGCGTGTTTTGACCTCAAATAATTTGCAAGTTAAACAGTTCTCTTTACCGTCAAATGGTGTGAAGCAACTTCGTAGTTATCTACTCGGGCCATATCAGCTGCGGCGGACGTTAACTTTGCGCTTTACATTGTAACATATGTTTCAGATGTAATTTGTGCGTAATCGCTTAAGTTTCCGGGAGCTCGCTACTACTTATTTAAATATCTATCTTTGTATGCTTCATCTTATGTAACTTAGAAGTTAATAAGGTAACCTTATCGTGGATCTCACGATTATCGATAAAGCGTATACGGAAAGCGTTCTAATAAGGTAATAGAAATACAAAATGACTTTACAAGTTAGCACCAGGCAATTTCCAATTTTATTGGCTTAGCTGCGAAGTCGTAGGGACTTTATAGAGGTAAGGTGATTCGCACCCCGAGTAAGCCTCGCACCTCACGGGAAGCACACATTCATCTATAAATTCAGAGCCCGTCTTGCGAGAGCTATTCGAACTTTCATAATTGCGAAGTTCGGAGAAACTTAATAATTCTTCTTCTGAAGTGGGATGACGGCCGTGCAAAATATTCACAGGGCGTACTCCTCTGTAAGACTTGCTCTTGAAACCGTCGTGAGCTTTGCTTTTATGTCTAAATATATCTAAGACTTCCTAATTAGAAATAATTAGTAATCATTAATCATTCACCGTACATGACAATTTATTTTTACTGGGATTTGTAAATTGGTCTTGTGTTCACAAAATATTTTAAAAGCATTGATTTTAACCTTCTCTATAATGTTATGTTTTTTTAGGATTTCAATTAAGTCGAATAAAAAATAAATCTAATTAAATTTCGAAATTTACATTTAAATAGTGTTTACTGGGAAGATGTTATTTTACTTGAGATTGAGTAATCGCGCCGAAAAACTAAGAAACTACCCACTCTTCATCTTCAACTTAGGGCGATTGATATGTTTTATTTCAACGTTCACGTGAGGTCGGCCCCACATACAAACCGAAAACGTATATTTAATAGCTGCCATCAATAACTCCCCGCGAAGATGATACGTTTTGCGGATTTTCGATGGTTTAGCTGGGACTTATCTCAATTGCAAATTAATGGAATTTCTATGCTACGTTGCTGGTCGCCTCGCACGCGCCACCCTTCGCCATTTGTAATTCAAAGAAGCACACGCGTGTCCTTTCTTTAAATCTCACTCTAATATCTTTTATTGCATGCTGTTATGTTGTTCATAGAGCTAACATATTTTGTTGTAATGTTGTTTCACGATTGTTTGATGTTCAGTCATAGATCGTTGGAACACGAAAAGCGATGTTAATTAAAAAAAAAGCTAAAATTAACCGCGTAATATAAATCCACACATTATAAAAATAGAGAAGAAATATTTAAAGATTTTCTACTTATACAGAATTTCACAAACATCGTCTACCCATGTAGTCAAATAATAAAATACTTGCGGGAAATACCGCTTACAGCTACATTAAAGTCTACAGCAGAAAAGTATAACCTTTCTCTATTCTATTTATTATAATTAATCAGAAATATGACTACGTAGACTAATTGCGTTAAACATTTCTTATTTTTTCAAATATTCAGCCTAAAATACCATTTGCCTAAGGCACAACAATTTAAAATTACATAAAAATACTATTCTATTTCTTATACTAAATTAAACAAATACCACTATAAAATGAGTTTGCACCACCATCACATTATTATTACCGACAAAAATATCTACCCGATCGCTTACATAACTACCCGCTAAAATGTTCAATATAAAGCATTTTTTAATTTTTTTTCTTCGGAACGAAAAACCTTTCCACGCTAATTTTTTTAAGCTTCACTAATTTACAATAGGAAGGAAATCGCCCGTCATAAAATTACTAAGTCTAGACTATTCAGAAACTCCGCTAGTTAAATCTTATAATGGCCAGATCGAGTCTACAGATTTTGCTTACATAGATTTGAATTTTTTCCTACTAATTCACCTTCTATGCTATAATCTATTTCTGTAGGTCTAAGCTTTGCTAGTATACTCGATAATTTCAAATTTCTATAAATCTACCACACGTTTTATCAAAATTTTCACAACAGAAATTCAGCTTACGCACAATTTTGCCTACACTATTCTATGTCTCCAATAGAGTAAGATACTGATCAAACTTTAGTTCAAAGTTCAAAGATAAATATTACTCGCCCTATTGCTGTCGTGGACTGCGCACTTCTTCACCATACTGCTGTTTCCCATGTATTCTCTCAACACTATTATTTTCATTTCAGTCGATATCGACAGTATTTATGTCACTACGAGACTCTGGAGTGATGGACAAACTGCCACCTCCGTTGATAATGATTGTCTAATCTCTGTTTTTACTCAGGCAATACCATTACGAGTTATTCGTACATTTGCATGTTATAGGATAAAAAAGGTTTACTACAGAAACTGTATTAGTTTAATTTGATTAATACTTGATTTGATTCAGAAAGGTCGGAGAAGCTAATAAAATTGGTATAAACCGAGTCAACATTACTTCGATGAAATTCTACGAGATAATGTATGGGCGATGAAGTTTGCTAGACTAACGCATTTATGCGTAAGTAAGAAAATCTATTGACATTCAAGAAATAAAATCTATATATCTATAAAATAAAAATTCTGACCCATCCAAACACAGCACTCTTTATCTATGGGCGATGATTACTCGTCCATTCTATCGTTAACTATTTCTATTATTTACAAGAGAATCTAATATTTATACATATGTGAAGAGAGAGAGAGAAAGAGAGAACATGGAGCGAGGTCGCTCTGCGCTCCGACCTAAGCAGCAAGCACTAAACATAACAGTTACTAACACAGTTAACGGTCAAATATCTTAAATTACGAATGGAGTTGGCACTATTCGCGACACGCGGTCACTCGCCGCCTCAGCAACTAATTATTTCAATAACCTACGACTGCGACCCTCGAACGATTTTACTTCGGTGAGATTTGTATTCTGTGTCGAGAACAAATCTACATTCTTAGCAAGTGAGTGCAGGCGAATAGCATCGAACTATGCAAAATAGTTGTGTGGGTCTGATCCGCGGGCTGCATTCTGAGGGCGAGCGTGTAGAATGCGAGGAATGCCGAAGATGCGTCGGCGGGACCGCGGTCGCACGTGCCAGTCTCCGGCGGGCGAAAGCACACGCGCTCGCGACAGACCGCTCTGCCGTCGCAAGGCCATGCCTTCCCCGCGCGACGCACATGCAAGTGCTTACCGGTCTGCTGAGGGGGGGCGCGCCGCGGACACCACGCTGCATGTACCGCATTGGATGAGTCAGAAAACGGAAAACCAACGTTAAAATTCATTCGAACCCCGAGGCATAAAGTTCGGTCATAATAAGAAATAATCAAACTTCACCGCACGCTAGCCAACTCCACGCTACATACTATTTCTTTTAGTTTATTTTGGTCGCAATCGATAAGCGAACGAATGTTAAATAAGCGGGCTATGATCGACCTCGATTGTCAAGCAATCAGTCGGACAGTAAACGATAAACGTTTTGCTTATATAGCGGAAAATTCCTTTATTTTAAAATATATTGGCTTCACAATACCATAACCTTACGATTAAAATTAAGACGATATGTCAAAACAGTGATAAGAACAATACTAGTGACTTACATAATACATTGAATACATTAAAAATTTGACACATGGGTTACATTACAATATGAAAAATTTAGCACTTTACGATACCTAGTTTATTATTTATCTAAAATTTGGATAAACTTCCTGATGGAAACCGCTTTCATTTAAAATGATTTTGTATCGAGCTATAGGGGCAACCTAGTCGGGCGGTCTGTTCACGTACGCATCTGCGAATTCGCGTTGCCATTGTTATAATTTATAGTACGTGTTTGCGACATTGCATTCCTTAGCTGCGATTCAGGGGATAATGGAGGGCGTGATACCAAAGAGATATTCGCTTGAGAAAAGATTTATTTGTTTTCGTAAGATATTCCGGGAGCCGTTAACGGTTGTTCCGGGTTAGAGAGTGGTTAGGTTGTGGCGTGTGGCGGGCGGCGCGGTGCGGGCGGCGGCGGCGGCCTACGAGCCCTGCCCGAGCCCGCCCGGGCTTACATACTCCACACCGACCAACAGACGACTTTCCGGCGGTATAACTCCCACTACACCTGCGGCAACAAAATAAAAAAAAGCTACAAAGCCCGCCACGGAACTGGGAAGGGCTCCGACAGAACCGCGGCGCTTAAATAAAATAAAATTATGTCAAAAAGTAACTACTTTGTTATCCAGAACCCAGATATGTCTACGCTTTGTGAAATTAATATGAGTTTTTAAAATAATATAAAAGCTAACAAAATATAAACGCGGTCGCAAGCGATGATAACTCCATTTATCTACGCTTTATGGGTAAACTTAGGACTGATAGTTTGTGATTTAACGTTTTAAGATTTCTGACACGCACAGAATGAAGAACTTTCCATGTGTAACATATTAAGGTAATCTCGATTTGTATCACGCACAACCAAAATGCAGGGAAGGGGATCGTTACATGTTATAATAAATATCGAATTGAACACCAAATATTTTCAAAACCACGGTGTTATTCACTGAATTATAATTTACTAGCTATTAGTGGATCTAAACACGCAAATAGATCAATAGCCTGGGGTAACTCAATCTGATGCCCGAGGTGTGTAATGCTGATCACAAATTACATTTTTCCATGGATATTACTTTTTTAATGCGAAGCTATTATATTAATGACGAAATCAACGATATGACTAGTAATGGGTTTCGCTTATAACCGGTAGCCACACATTAAATATAATATAATTACATTATACGACATATTATTCAAGCTTATTTAATATATGACTAGTTTAGAGGATGGCGATAAGGACGGTCGCACACGTAGCGATTTTATGATCGAATTAACTTATATATTTTACGTAATAATTTTGATAAAAACCTTAATTTTGATGAAATAAATTATTGCGAGGCGTGGTGATGAAGCGACGGCTTTGCCATGAAACGTTAATAATCCCATCGACTGATCGTTCGGGGGAGATTTTATCATTATTCCGTATCGTTTAAAACATTGAACCGTTTATAATAACATTAACACGAAGAAGGTTGCATAAAATACTTGCATCCAAAAATATTACACAACAACAACAATAAATATTATTATTAATAACATTATCGCTTAAGCAGTGTAAATATATAAAATATAATAGAGAAATAACTTTGAAACACAAAGTAGGTATATATCTACATAAGTATACATTATAATTATAGCAAATATTCAATTAGGTAATAAAATAACGTTCTCCAAGCTCGATTATATTTTTATACGATAAAATAAATCTAAACTATCTCTATGAACGAACTACGCAAATGAAAATCTAATGTCGAAGTATTTTCCTACTCATCCTCTAAACTTAGTAATTTTTGAAATTAACTCCTAAATACCTAATTGTCTACGTGTCTTATCTGTCTCCTTATATTGTAAAAGTTACTTAGATATACAACTGCATTAATATTGACTGAACACAACAATAGTACCTATCATGTTATCAACATACTAACAAATTAAGTAAAACTATGTGATACGAATATAATAAAATAGTTCTGGATTGTAATTTTTTTGGTTCCTAATATTATAAGGACCAAAAGAAATAAATATTAAAGAAAAAATTACTATCGCATTGGACAATTATGATTTCCATTTCACTTTTTTGAAGCAAATAATTGTCATAATTACCTTCAATTATAACAAGTTTATTATTTTATAAATATCAAATAGGCGATACGGAATAGGTAATACGGACGAATAATGTTATATTGTATCGTGATACGTTTTTATATTAATAAAATTAATTTGAAAGCTTAAAATAAATGATATATTAAAAAATATAAGTTAAAGAGTACCAGTTAAGAATACACGTTGTGTTCAGTCTCATTTAAACTCTAGAGAAAAAATTCTAACCGCTACAGCATGCTATTGAAGTTAAATACGTTTAATAGTGCTACATTTAAAACTCTATATAGATTACATCTAAAAAGATAAACAGGTCGATTCACCTACAAAGTCCAAGCATTACTCGCTACATGATGAATAATAATAGTCTAGACTAAAATTTTCAATAAATATGCAGATTACATTTATAGTAGAACCAGCATGGTTTAATGCCTTAGTCTCGGCCATCCGAGCCATCTAATTGTATATGAATGTTGTCTAGGGTATTAGTTTTTATTTCGTCCCCGGCTTACAACGGATCACGGGCTGAGAAATATCGTAGATTTATTCAGCGATGTGGTGCAAACTGTCTTAAGTGTATACTCTCGTGGCTCGCAAATTTTTACAAAATATTTACCGAGTTGGGATTTACTTAACGTTGTATGTAAGTTTTTAGTGTAGAGAATTTTTATTACTGTATATTATTTTTGTATTTTGCATATTGTGTTATTAAAAATACAGCTCTATACTATTATGTTGTACTCTTCAGCTTCAAATTAATATCGTTGCCGTGCTATAGTAGTGAGATTTTATATAGAAATTGTGATTTTATTTTAATTTTTGCAAATATATAAGTACATATATTTTCTTGAAAGGCAATCAATTTGAGATCTCATATATTAACTAACATGCAAAAGCGCTAATTTCTTTTAAATTCTAAAACAGTTAACATTTTTGGATACTTTTGTGTAAAAAATAATTTTGATGATGTTCTGATAATTTAATATTACATATATAAATTGCGAAATTATGGCTTTAATTCTATATGAGTATTTTTCTTTTTAGTATGCATATTTTATTTTCTTTTATTTACAAAAGCAAAATAGTAAACACGTGTCGGTTTTGTAAATTGCCTTAAAACGTATGTCTCGCGTGCAGTAAATTGGTAGCTTAGAAGTAATTAGCGCAAAACTATTTGTTTCACTAATACGAATGAAAAACGCAGTAAATCGCGCTCACTACATATCGGAAAATCAACATGCTGAGTGAATAGAATAAGTTAATGTGCATTTACTAAAATTTGCGGACGTAATTTCAGTAGCCCGGTTATTTTATATAAATCCGAAGGATTAGTGGTGCAATTGTAGGTAAAACGACTGAATTATACTGTGTTAAACAAATAGCGACTGAGTCTATTTGAGCAGCTGCGCTTATCTCCCGCACATAGCAATTACGTAGTTTACGTGGCCGTGGAAGATCGGGGAGCTTATTATCTACTTCAAAGACGTTACAGTTGAATCATATAAAACAATTTATTAAAATTCTTACATTATTACCGTTCTTAAGGACCGAGCGGAAACTTTTACTAACTTTGTTTAATTAGTGAATGTTTTTTTATCCGACCCGATTTACATACAAGTTACCACAAAAAGGACGTCACTTTTTCAGGATGTTTGTTTGAATCTGTTTAAATCTGTTTAAAAGCTTTCGCTGTTAATGAGGAGTAGGCAATAGCGTGACGCTAGGCGGCGAGGGGGCGCGGGGCGGCGGACGGTGGGGGGAGGCGAAGCTAACGCGGTATTTGCGCTGGAGTGTTTGCTTGACGCGTAGCATTTGAGAATCGTTAGGGAGAATCGTTTGTAAACATGGAGGCGCTCGCATTTGGTCGGATTCTCTCGACAAAATTCTGGAGATAAACAATAAATAGCATTTCTCAAAACTTGGACGTTTTGTAATTGACGGCGTGGCAGATTTATCTAGATGGCTCAGTCATTGTTAGAGGTGTTAACTTGTTAGTAAAGTTGTTAGTGTTAGTTCACGCGAACTTTTCCCGTTGCTTTCGCGCAAGTTAGTGAAATAGTAGTTAGAACGTGGTCACCACAATATAGATTACGAAAAGCCATATGGGTCGTAGAGTTAGTTAAATGGTTGACGAGTTAGGCGGTTAGCGGATTAGTGTCGATTGCGAATCGTTAGCAGTTAGTGGAATGCATTGTCGTCGGAGCGAGTTCACAGATGCATGGCGTGTACATTGTAAACCCCACTGAGCTCGAGTGGGTGATATGGCAGGAGTGTCGCCAGGTGGTGGTAGTGATTGCCGGACAGTTGGTGGTGCAAGCTCGCCAGGGGATTACCTGCGGGGTATGGCAGCCCGAAGCTAGGATAGCCCGAATAGCTACGTCCTGCCGCGTAGGCGGCGTACGCTGCGGGGAAACCTGTACGACAAATAAACACATGTTAATTGTTACAATCTTATAAATTTACATATCATTCATAACATTTATTAATCAGTTTGCTTTTACTATTGTAATGCTATTGTTGACGTTGACGACGGTCTTTAAGTCCATGTAAACTTTTGGTATGTAACACGTGTCCCATTGGCCCCATTCGAAAATAGACGCGTCACATAAAAGGTTGGTGAAGTATATCGCACGAGCTCGGTACGACATCGCTTTGGACATTGTCCAGGAGACGATATTTTGTAAACATCGTTAAATGTAGCGCACTTTGAGTGAACTAATGATAGTTTTATTCAATTAACAAACGTCTTCACAGGATTTCATTAACAAACTCATTAAATTACAAAATAAACTAATGCTACTCTAGAAACATGAAATGTTGTTGACTAAACTGATATTACTGCTAAATATTACATATAAAACAATATGTTTGCAATATCTGCTTCGTGAACATAGTGTCCGGTGTAAAAATGTAAATGATTGATGGCCGGACCGTCTACAGAGGCTGATATGATTACCACTCCGGATCGTTTATCATATTATTGCCAATCAAAATAGTGTATCTGTCAGGCCACGTGATCCATTACGGCTGATGGAAGCACACCTCGACATGCTGTTTGATAATCCATTAATTAAGTTTATCGTCACATATATTGTTTTTAAGTATAATAGTGAGTCGGTTACTTGCTATCATGATCCGTTTTGGTATAGATTGGTACATACGAACTGTGGGTGGGATATCGGAAATCATAACTCGTTAAACATTGGGCATACACATTCCAAAATTACAATGATCTGGAGATGCGGGCATAACAGAAATGGTTTGACTTTAATAATATAATGCAATTGTCAACTTACCGTCAGGAAGAGCACCCAATGACCACATGAAATCTAGAAATGTAAAAACATTTACATAAATTGATCGATCCTTACACATTAGTTTATATAATTTCGTGTACTAGATAAAACATTAAATATTTGAAATATTAAGTGTACCGTGAGACACTATTTTGCTTGGCGAGAAATGTTCATGTGGATTGTACAAACATATGTGTGATATCATAAATACTTATATTATATTTAATTTTAAACAGTATTTAAAATTTCTAAAATCGACTACCATTCAATAGATTACTAGAATGACTTTAATGGGGTATGTTAGTTTTCTATAACCAAGATGATAATAATATATTGACTTAAAAATCGTTAATCTATTCTACACATTGTTAGTCTATAGCTAAACATGTTAAACAAACAGACGTCTTTAAATATTTTAGAAATGATATTTATTAATCTAAATTCTACCGATTTTTTCCTACTTAATAAGTTAATACAATTAATACTATTTATTAGTTAATACGAGATCTACTTCTGATAGTACATATTCGAGTGTATTATTAACACCTTATGGTTATGTAACAAATATTCATCTAAGAGGAAAAAAAACAAACAAAATAAAACTAATAGAGAACATACATACTTCTTAATAAAATATGCACAATATAAATATAAGTATTTAAAAGGTAGAAGTAATCTAAAAATACTATAAGTACACAGTTGTCGTCTTCGAATACTTTTCCTAATCTAATAAATAGATATAATTCAAAAATTAAATAAATACAAAATATATGTACTAAAAATCACAAAACTCATAAGTAACATCGACTGTTCATAGGTACCTCTTTTCTTCCAACGATAACATTTTTTTTGAAAAGCCGACATCAAGTTGCAAAGCTATTTATAGTAAAAAGCTAAAGAATATAATATGATTTAAGAAAATATTATTTCCAAAAAAATTTCATCGAATCAACCGCATGTAACATCGTAAGTATCTAGAATTTCTCTTCTAAGCTGCATTAGTTGTTTATCATGGATGGAAATGTAGTAAAACTGGCAAGAATCAGCAGAACCATACGGCTCTTATTCATTATTTCACTTTAGAAACTACTTAAAAAATCAGAAAAATACCAGGCTTAGTACTATTTCTTCTATCTATTTATAAATCAAATGATTTTAAGCGCCTACTACCTGGTAGAAAAATATTACTCTCTATTACCCTACGTAAAATTGTTCCAGATGATTCATTTCTACTATCTGATAAAAATGTAACTTTATATAAACCTTTGTATACAACTGTCTCTATAGTTTTTCTAATTTATGCTGGTACACATTTCGAAAATTTGCTATCTAACTGATTTACTAATGGCAATTACTAAAATAAGACACTTTGGATATCATCTGTTTCCTTAGATACATTAATTGAAACGCCTCAAGGATACGGATACAATAGATCAGAGGAATGTAAGAGATATTGGGGAATGGATAGGATGTTACGCCAGCGCAGCGCTAAGTCTCCACTAAACTCTTGAAATATCGGAGAAAACTAAATTTAGCAAAATTAATTAGAAGGGTTGATGAGGATGTTGTTGGAAGAGGATCGCGGATCAGAGGGGCAACGGAGTGGGCAAAGTGGAGTGAGTGAGAGGAGAGTATAGCGTCGGGATGTCGAGAGCGTGAGCTCCGAGAAGTTCGGAAACTGAGTAGGCTAGGGGGGGAATAGTGATGGGAGCCAGCGTGGGTCGCGGAGGACGCGGGGTTGGGCGCAGGGCGGCGAGTGCGCGGCGGTACATGGTAGCCGCGCCGGCGGACCCTGCGCCCACCCCTGCACCCGTCACCAGCAGCTGCGCCGGCGCATGGATAGGGTAAGGAGCGTACCGAACGCCGCCGGCTGCCACGGCGCTACCTAGCAACTCACCGTAGGCGCCGCGTCCGGCGGCTCTCGTCTTTGCCAAGTTAGCTGGAAGCATGACTTCTTTCGGTTGTGCTTTTTTGCATTCCACCTGTAACAAAACAAAGCAATTGTGAAACTCAAAAACGAAAAGTCTTCAATACTACAAGAATGATATTAAATATTCATTATTTTTGAGTTCTCTAATTATTGCGATTGTTCAACGACCGCAGGAGTTGAGGAAAGGCATTAATTGTTTAAGAATTAATTGCTATTATTGTACTTGACTGCACTAAGTAAATATCATCACAGAATTGGGTGAGTCGTAAAATTATGGAAGAAAGGGGGTGACAAAATCAGTCGACAATCCGTTATGCTTCACGGTTCGAGTCACAAATTGAATTTTAATATACTTTATTAAGTCAAAGAGCTTACCATTAAATGCTTATTGTACAGGAGGACAAATTTTAAAAGGTTTGAAATGATCATTACGTTATATACCTAATCATAAGTTTTATTTTTATTGAAAGACGTTAATGTTTTTCGTCCTTAATTAATTAATTAGATTATCTTAATAGTTAAAAAGAAATAAGACATTCTAATCAAAATAACATCTTCCAAGATAAATTAATGTATCTTATAATTAAACTCTACGTTTAATCGATCCATTAAGCAATTTTAACGAACGGCATGGTTCTCTTCAGCTTGTATCTCCTTCCCCACCCGAGCGGGGAGGCTGGAGGCAAGTATAAATTACCCAATCTACGTTAACCCAAACCTCTAGCAATAGAAATTTCGCTACCAAGTGAAATCCACACAGAAAAGTATATAGGCTTAAATTATGTTAACGTCGTTGAAATGGATCGCTTTGTTTTATTCTCATCCGTCTTTACGAAGAAAAAAAAATGTTTTACTACAGGCATTAATCTTTGAATTTCTGGATATAAGTCATTGTTTGAAGAAAGACTACATCTCGAGAACGAGTACATTTTCACGAATACAACACATGGATATCTCATGACAAATTGTTACGTTTAAAACCGCTTGGCAGACGGACTAAAACTCGGAGTTACATTTTTCATCGGTGTGCATAATCGCGGCGCGTTCTCGTTGTAGGTATGGTACATAAAGTCTCGTCCACATTTGTCACGCGGACGTCACGAGCCGACAAATGAAGGCTTTGCCGCGGCGTTCGCGCACTTTGTGCACTTTGCTCAACTTTCAACACCGACATGGAACTACGTGCTTTTGCATTAACGCGGGGAAGTGAGAGTAAGGCTCCATCATGTGGAGTGTCTTTCTACCAAGTTTTATGCCTAGATAAGGCTGAATAATCAACATGTGAAGTTGAACTAGAAAGCTTAGATTATACAAGAAATACCGACACGGGTTTTTAATATAGTGCCTCTGTGTAGACTCAGTGTTTAGTTACAGTTTTCGTTTTAAAAACAAGAAATATATGAATACACAAATGAAAGTGAATCATCGCTATAGATAAAATTGTATCGTTCATATCACATCATAGAACAATGGTTTAAAAGCTTTCCATAACACAATCGGTATTCCTTGATCGTTTGCAACATAAAAGTAGTGAGTCGCAATTTGTCAATGCCGATAAAGCTTTACAAATGAACCAGGACCTCGCCAGCGCCGTGGTAGCTGCCATTTGTCCACCAACACGCAAACATGGGGACATGTTTGACAAATGTCACCATAACTGATTGCGCACAAATATCATATATCCAATATTTTCTTCCATTTCTACAAAAACTCCTATTCATTTCATTAAATTCCATTCATGTGTTTAATGATAATGAAAAATGATAATTGGATCGATGGTTATATTCTTAAACTTAGTCTTTCTTATACGTGCGTCTATCTAAAATAATACGATTCCGAAGAAAATTCAGTTCGGGGTCCGATGTTAATTGATGTCGCGTCGCTGGCGAGCGGAGTGGGAAACAAAAGGTCACAAACAATTCGCATCGGAGTTCGCAATTCCGATCAAGCGTTCGAAATCGCGACGCAGTTTAATGACACGAAAAATAACAAAGGTAAATTGTATTTAGCCCCGCTAGGTAGACGCGCCCCCGAGGTTGTATATTGATCGAATCCCATCGAGCAGTATTCGACATCGACGCAAAGATCTCGGTTTAACGGAGCGGACTTAAGATCCTATAGGCTGAAGCTTACTGCCGCTTGAACTTGAGCCTTACCACCCACAAATTGTGCCCCTAATCCCATCGATGTGTGCGGAATTTAATTGTTTCGCTGGAAAAGACCGCGTTTTATACTCCACCACCTTCGCTGATCACTCGCGACGGAGGCGTATAAATGCAATTATAAAAACAGCCATTAAATTTTTACTCGATTGATTTTGACCAATTTCTTTTTTAAGGTAAAATACATTCGTATGTAAAAGTCAATAAATTTAAATGCCAGTACGGAATAACACGTACTGACGTTGAAATGTGATTTCGTTTTATTGTTAAATATGTGTCGCAAATAGTCAAGAATATTTTGACACAATCGGAAATAATTTTTGTTGTTTGTATTTTTTTTACTTCGTCGATATTTTCAGAAAAATATTCGCTGCATTTGATACAGTTAATTACTTTTATATTGCTTATTACATGAACAATAGACAAATAGTTTTATTGTTTAGATGCATTAATTAATTTAAATGTTGTATCGAGTATAGCTGTTATTTTTTGGTATTAGATTTTCTAAATAGTTAGTACAGGATTTTTATTTTTAGACACGAACTTGACAAATATTACGGCTTAAACAATTCAATGCAGTATATAAAAACGGATTTTATTAGTGTCATAAAATTATTGAATGTGAAAAGTTAAAGCGTTAGTATGACTGTACATACTCTTGCAAAGTGTCTTCCGAGCGTGGAGCCAGGTAAGAAACTACAAAATAAAACAAGTTTCTGAAACTACAGTATATGTTTACTGAGCAAGTTCGCATGTATGTTGACGTTAACTGCGTTTTGTAAGATTTTGCGTTTGTTTCGTTGTACTGTTTTCTCTAAAATTCTTTCGGTGGACAGCGGGCAACCGGCCAAGGAGACAACTCGCGTAAGAAGGTAAAATATTATAGCGGTACTTAGATAAGAATAAATTATACTTCTTTACATGTTTACAGATGATAACTGAGTATGATATTTTAATAATTTGTTCATGAAATTTCGATCTTCGACCGATTTACATTATGTTACTGTACTTATATTGTATATTTTAGATACTATTCGTATTTTAAGAACACGCTTACGAACGTGAGAGATAAACGAAGACGCAAAGGGGGTAGAAGGGGGAGTGAGATAAGTTTATCAGAGAAACCTCTCGACTTCGTATTGACAGAACGTCGCTAGCTTGGCCCTGATTGCCGCCTAACGGAAGGCGAAGCGTGGGAACCGGAGGCTAGGTAAGAGCTACACAAATATGGCTTGGAAAAAATAGGAACTTTTTTTTTTCCAACACAATATTGATTTAAAAATTGAACATTTTTCGCATGCATATATTAAAAGAGGAGTATTAGGATTTTAATATTAAAATATTTACAACTTTTACTCGACTCCCGTTACGAATTAATTTTGCAAAGAGGCTCGCTCGGATTTTTAGAATGGCTCATTGAAAATGACTCTTTAAGCGCAAGCGCTCGAGTCCTTTCATAAAATTTTGATAACCGAAAAAATCTACTCGGAGCGCGCGATGTTACGTAAAAGAGATGAGTCACAAATCTTGCGCTCAACAGGTCACGGATAATGAAACACTGCCGCAACCCGGGAGCTCTTTCCATATTTACGTTGCTGTAGTTCGAAGAAATAAGATAAGCGACATTTGACGTTTTCCGTTGAGTTTCAGCGTAGTTACTTAAAATGTTCGAGTGTTTATTTAAAGGGTGAGAGGAGGGTTGGGTGCGATGGGCTATAATGCGCGAAATTCAAATCAGATATACGATCGAGTCGTCGTCGTCGATAAGCGGTAACGTTACCTGCAACGTTTCGAGATAGCCCTCCAGCCACTCGTGTATCGTGTATCGTGTTATATTGAAACGTTGGAAATAAATTCCTAGATGGTCGCGAGCGTCAGCTCGTAAAATTATTCTTCCGAAAATCCATACAAAATATTACCGTGATTTTTTTTTTCGTTAAATTTACTACACACACTTTGAAAATGTTTTATATTTTACGGTTTACGACTATGTTTCAAACGTGATAACTTTATTCCTTTAAGTATCCTAGAAGACATGACCTTAAAGACGGTTTAATCTTTATTCTTTTAAAAGGTAAGGTTTGTGACTTTGCAAAACCTTGATGGGAAGCATTTTCAATGTAATTTACGAAATCTAATGCATTACTACATTACGTCGAAGAAAACCCAGTGAATAGAAATTTATAATAAAGCGATTTCAAAGCCTACAATTGCATTGACAGGCAACAGTGTTGAATTTAAAATTATCTTAGCACAGTTACCGTTATAGAAATGTTAGTTAGGCATTAAATATTAAGAGGCAGTGTGGCGCTGGTGTGTGGTTCTGCAACATTTATCACGGTAGAACGCGATGTGCGCCAACAGCTATTTCTAGTAAATCGATCGAATCAGTTATGTAGTTCTTCAACAAATGTTTGTTAACGTACTTATAAGCTAGCGCATTTTATAAAAGACGGCGACGTTTGTATTTCGTATTAGGTTTTATCGTTCTGTAACGTTTGATGTTTCAATTTAAAATTTTCTATTCCTTTCTTATTATGTCGTCTTTAAACGTAATTGTTGCGTATTTTACAATAACAGTAATAGTGTTTATCAGTAAACTGCGAGTAAATTACTTATAAAGCGACTGGAAAAATGAGTAGGTATACTTCCGCGCATTCATTTACCTGGGTTGTATTTAGTACATTTTGCGTGAAAAAGGTACAATTTCTAAGTCTTCATAAGCTTTCGCATTTATAATAGAAATGGAAACAATTAGAAATGAAACCTAATATGATTACTTATAAGCTGGAGTAAAACAAATAAAATGTGTGTTGGCAACTACTCAGCAGTGTTAGCGATCGTTTGCAATTGTAAGCGAACGCGATTACGGTGGTCTCGTTGCTTAACTAATTCGTATCAAGCTTAAGAGGTACTCGAATGTTCTAGAAAAGAATAAAACGGTTGTGAATGGCCAGCGGAGATGGCGACCGTATCGTTTAGTCAATTGAAACGTGCTATAATGAAATTTGTATAATATTAGGTGGAGACGCCGAGCGAGACCGCTATAAAAGTGTTTCCATGTTAGAATTAAAACGCTTGAAGAATGAATTCCTCGGCGAATTCCAAATGAAAATGCAAACGATGTACTGAATCTGAAAAAGTAGTATTAAAGACTACTTATGAGAGCGATTTGCATTTAAGTGTATAATTGTGGAATGTCGGCATCTGTTACGTATGCGTTAATGCAGCTTCAATTTGCAAAATTGGATGTTTCTACGGCAGGCATCTCTTTTCTCTGTCAAACGCCCTCAGCTTTCATTAGGTAATGAAAATTCATTGGTCAAGTTTACATTACGGACGAGTGCTATAAAAGCAAATCCAATCTTATCGGTTAATGTTATTATCTGGATTACCTTTTTTAAACGTAACATTTTCTTTTTAGTTTCAGAAATCGCGAGTTAATATTGAGATGATGTTTGAAATTAATTGTTGCTCGCGTGTGAGTTTATGATACACGTATGTACATATTATAAGCTGTAGCAATTAGTAGCAATTAAGTGGGTTGGAGCGTGGAGCGGCTGCGGCGCCTTGTCAGACCGCCACGGACTAGATTAAGGTTTGCGGCACATGGCCCCGCCGCTCGTAACTTGTTTTGCATGAATCTGTACGCGACTTTCATACGACTCCCGAGAGGAAACTCAGTTCAGCACCTCTAATGTAAATGAAATTGTGCACAAGAAATAAAGCAGGGCTCCTTGGCCGATATTTATCGCCGCTACCGTCTCCTAACTCCTCCGTAATGGGAATGTGGAGACGACGCACGAAGCGCAGTAATGAACCTGGCTGTTCTAACGTATTGCCTTTATTGATGATATTCGCTTTCGCTATTATTGGTTTCTTACGCAGTTACACTTTAACAAAAACCTCCGCCTTTGAATATAACGTGTTTGAATCATTTGTCGCATGGTACCTTGACATATGGCGTAGTTCACAGGACTTATTTTCCGTAGACTGCGGGTGGCGCGTACCATAGAATATTTATCGCAATGGTAATATTTATCATTTTAATGGTGCGTTATTTTGTATATTCTTTTATACTTTTAGCTAAACAATTTGAGCAATCGAACAGAGAACAATTTCACGAAATCAAAATAGGTAATGTTAGTAATTAGAGCGAGTATATCACGATTCGGTCGATGGGAGCGTACGCGAGGCGCGGGCCGTGCCTTGCCGTGCACCACCTGTGATTAATTAATTTTCTTTCACGCTTCAAATTTAAGTTTGAGTCAAAATCGTTAACGGCCGGAAAGGCCTGTTGAGCTATAATTTACGTCTTTGCGTTCGCCTCAAGTTAGTTGCGTCACTTGGGAATTGCGTGCTGTGTGTGCATTATAACCATTAAATTTATATAGTGTACGTACATAGGAAATTAGGTGGTTGTTCGAATACTGATTGCCGCCCGATTACAATCGAACTTGTAAATTTTTACTTAAAAGCCTAGCAGTGATTAGTCCTAATTTTATAGTGCGAGTTTTTACAAGTAATTAGATGATAAAACCTAATAAATAAAATTAAAACCCTAACGTTTTTTACACCTCAACAATTTTTACTTTTCTTAAAATAGCAATTTCGTTTTTAAACAGACAGTGTGAGACGAGACATTCCATTTCCTAGTTTTCCATTTACATCAAAAATATACGTATATGTAAGTCACATTCATTTTGGTCATATCAAATATTTGATATAGGTATATATACTTATTTAAGAAGTGAAACAAACACTGAAGAAAGACTTTAAATTCCAACTTTCAATAAGAGGGCACTAATACTAAAGAACTTGATATATAGGAGGAATAAAAATCGGCTCGGACGAATCGATAAAGCTTAAGGAGAAGTGTCTGGATCCTGTTAAAACGGGAAGTTTATGGTAATCACGCCTGAGGAGGAACACGTGATTGATTGTTCAGAGAGCCGCAGTGGGGTGGAACGAGAGCCCGCAGGAAACGAAGTATCACTCGAGCGGTGTCGTTTTGAAATATACGGAGTCTTAGTTAACGGGCAACATAAATGAAATCTGCCGCTAATACCGCAAAGGTTAATGGTACTCCGACGACCGTGCCCCCGACTCCCTTATCGGAACGGATGCGCGCCTATGGGTGAGACTATCCTTTAATGGCAGCAACGACAAGGGTGCGTCATACCGTCCCACACTAGCCCGTTAAGACTCTAAGAGAAATGGCGATCGAGGATCTCAAGATTGAAGTGGCAGTTTCAAATGTGCCTACTTTTAGTGTTATTTCCTAAACGGAAACCATTTGTTTGCCTCATGTACGATCGGGAAGAAAAATGTACGCAATACCTTAAACGGTTTCGCAAAAGTGTTTATGCGATTGCTTGAAGGCAAGTGCACTTTTATATCAATGCTTACTTCGCCACATTCTGAAAGTGCTGCTTTATATCTCTATTTACACCTTTAATGTAGCTAATATCAGTGCTGATACATTTGTGATTTAATTCTACCAAATCTATTTCAAAGAATCAGTTTTATTACGGTACGTGTGATAATACATTTACAGTCAATAAATACTTGTTGAAATGCTATTAACGTGATTCGAATATGATGGTAAGTTGGTATACACATAGCCTTACACATATCACACAAAAGGGATGACTGGGTGTTATTATGAAATTTCGTGCGTAACAGGTAAAGAAAAGGTTCAGGTGTCAGGCCCGACTGCTTAAATCCGGCAAATAGAAATTGATGTTAGGGGCGAAATCCGAAATGCACTATATTTAACACATTTTGTGGAATATCGCGCGCTTTGTTGCTAAAATTCATAGTAAAGTGAAGCAATTAAGAGAGTAATGTATAAGGACGTAATGGACTGAAGAGAATTTGTTGCAGCGTTTTAATGGGGCCCGTATTTATGTTGCGAAATGAAGCTTCACGCTTCTGTATTTAAACTTGTGTCGGATACCTCGTTTGTATTATTTTTTATTTAATTATTCGTTTTTGTAAATACAAGTATACACAAATAAACAATTTTTATTAATATAAACGTTGTTTTGAACAGTCTTTCCATTATTAAATTAAATAACACTATAACAAAATATATGGATATAAATCGTTTATTATTTTAATTGATCGAATCAATATTTTGTAGGAAATAAATTGTTTTGGCGTCGGAGTAAAGCACGGTATCGCCCTATCACTCCGTTCAGGAAGGCGGAGCAGCTATTAGCTTAACGACCATTTTAATATAAGAGATGACGTATTAAATTTACGAGGGCAGCTACTCATAGCGTAAACATCGGCGCTGACGTGACGCCTCTATCTTCTTTATTGCCTACGTAAATATAACTATTAGATGTCTTTATGATATGCTAACACAAATTTTTAATGGGTGGCATTGTTTACGAGTCACGTTTATACCATAATATTATGTGAGTTACGTTAACATCCGTCTCGGTGTCAAAATATTCCACATAAATTTTGCGTGACATTTAAAACAATGTACCTACTTTGAAACTCCATGGCAACTTTGTGCCACAAATTGTTTACGAAAACAACGGAAAAATGGAGTTTTAACGTAACATGATCATTTGCGCCGGCACGCAAGAACAGGCAGGCGATTAGTTCCCGCTTCGTCCCGTACACGTTAAAGACATTTTTCGACTAAACCCGTCATTAATATAAATTAGTGCGGGAACTAAAGAAAAACAAATGTGAAGTATAAATAATAAATGAGGCGGTAGAAACCTCGATGATAAATACGCAATATTACGTGTGTAGGGTTTCGATTCCTTTCCTAATTAGTCTCCTGGATTAGACGCGAGAATGAATGACTGGTTTTTATTAAAGACTGCGACGAATACATTACGCCGGCGTATCGTTCGCTCTTTACACACCTCTCGTTTCGCACGGAAGCGAACCGTAATTACTCTAAAACACTACCCATTTGTTTGATGTCTTTGTTCGTTGTTTGCTCCACTTAGGGCGAACATCACCCCGATTCCTTCTATCCGACGCATGCAGCGAGATTCGTACAGCCATTATGGCACGAAACAATGGGGTGAGGCAAAAAACAAGCATTAATAATCAGGAATATGCATCGACAACGCGGGGATATATCTGTTCCCCAGGCTTTTCAGACTGATAGAACGGCAGGGAACTTTAAGTGACTGCGTAGGTAATGGCTCTTCTGAACGCCTATAGGTATGTGGTGCCAATCGAGAGATTCGGATAGGGAATTCTGTACGTGATTTTTTGTTAATTTATTATCTGTGGGGATTATGGGGTTAAAGTATTTGTTTAGCTCGATGTTGGAGATTTTTATTTGTTTTTTTTTATTATGTAAATACCTACGTGTAATATCTATCTTTATCTTATAACTACACAGATAGTTATATTTAACTGAACAGTAAATGTTGTATTACGTATATGTAGACGAAATATAAATAAATTGTGACAATCACACGAGAAATATTCGAGACACATTCGAGCTTTCACGTATAAAATTACTTTCGTAACACTGTTTATCACGCCGAAATGTTATTAAAGTTAGCATTTAATTTTACTAAAACGGGCTTATAACAAATAGAGTTAATAACCAACTTTGTAATTCTCTGTTAATTGCTGCGGTATTACACTGTATTTACTTTTATTGATGCTATCAACTGTTTTGGATGATAACAATTAAATAGGTTATAATATTCTAATTACGTACGATATTAGAATTATGCAATAACGTTATTATTATCATATGAGCGCGGTATCCCGCGTATTACAGGCTTATAATGTTAGTTGTTTAAAAGTGATTATTATTTCAGGGCGGCGTGATTACATTTGTTGCATTAGCGTGCCGCTATCACGAAACACCTCTGTAATAGTCTGCTGTTTATTCTATATTATATAGCCTTGATTTTATATTAAGAATTATATTTTATATTAATGTTTTACATCTAAATTACCTTATATTGTAAAATATAAAAATTTGTTTGTTTATTAGGTATGATACGGGTTTACTCGACAACAACTAAATCGATCAATATGGGCGTTTTAAAATGTGTTAATTGATTACAATAATATATAGGATTAATATCCTAAATGACCATAGACTATATAGTATTTTCTATTTATTTAAATGAGATATCCAAATAATATGGATGTCATTGAAAATCGCGTTCAAAAAAGTCTACGACCACAAACATCTATAGATGGTTAAATCATAATAATACTATTTAAAAAGTTGGATTCAAAGTTGAAATTTATTAAATCTTTTTATATACAAGTGGTTAAAGATTATAAGGATATTTAAAGGAACATATGAGCAACATATTGGGCAAATATTAAGATGTACAGCAATAGGTTGAATTTGAGCGAAGGGACGGGCGACAAGTTGACGATATTGATTAAATTACAATATGCGTATTTGCAAAGTACTTCGCCCTTTATTTCATCCATATGAAGTAGGGGCGGATTGTCAGCTACTTATAAATCTTGAAAAATATAAAAAATAACTTTGGGTTGTGAAATCGAACTTATTTTTATTCATTGCTTTTCTCTTATTTAATACATTTTTAAATACTATTATAAAAAATACATAAAATCATTTAAAAATATAAAAAATAGGGATTTATATTATTAATTGATTACTGTCGCATTAGTTCAGTGTGCCGCTTTTAATATACGCGTTCGTGTCGAATTCTGCCGCGTCATAAATTCTGATACGATTTTTTATCAATTCTTGTTGCCCTTTAGTTCGATGGTATATATATATAAATAAACGTAGAGTACATAACATTATCTATGTAATACAACAGTGTCTCTGTTATAGCTCTATCATTTAGCGGCAAACAAAGATGTCTATTAGTCTACATATATGTTGACAAGTCAATATGAGGCATGGCGTGGCATATGATTGTAATAGTCCCGTTTAGAACGGGTTGTAATGTATTGCGACATATGGACGATATTATGCTATAACTTACTAGCGGTCTGACATTACTTTGTGTGACTAACAGCTTTGTATATGTTGGATTATATGTCATCAGCTTGTTAAATTTTTTCTATACTACTTTCAAATAAAACATTCGGGGAGTCAATATTAGGATCAAATATTTTAATGCGTTATTTTTTTCCATTATAACTCCTATTTGGCGTTCAGAATTTAACTTTATTTTTTGTATATCTAACTCATAATTTAAGTCAGTTGCGAAAACAATTGCTATCAAATCATACCACATTTTGTAAGTTTCTTTCTAATTTTTCGTATGAAAAAGTTTACTCTAGCTGTCAGAATACGATATATTTTGATAGCGATTGTTTTACACAGTTAGGCTTTAGTCTAATTTTATGATAAATTAGACATTAAGATGTCGTAATATCGAATGAAAGTGTTTCTTGAGCGCCTATATAATTTAATGTAATGACTGACTAACTTCAAATGATCACGCGAGTAATAGAATATTTAAGACATTTCTATATCTTTGTCAACACTTGATCAATATAATATGTTTTTGTTATTACCAAAGATTAATTGAATAATAAATTACGACTATACATAAAAAACCTTCTATCTAACATTTTTTGTTTTTCTTTTTTAAGCAGTATACATTTTATATTGATCGAATGTTTGCGATAAACATTGTGACGAAATTTTCCTTTTAAATTTAGTTCGACGTAATAAATAAAATCATGGCAACATTTCGAATAATCATGTCCCCAGCTTCCCTGCGGAGAAAAATCTAAACACGGTAAAGGCAGCTTTAGTGGCGTTTTATTGGCCCTGTTTGGACCGCCGCCAGCTCACTCCTTACTCTAATTGATATCTGCCCGATAATGTTAACATTAAATACGTATTCACACAATTTAAGCAAAAAAAGTATATGTACATACATACTTACTTATATACTCGTTTATATATTATTGAATTTAAATAAAAACCTTTTTGTGAGACTTTTGTATCGTTTTTCATATGATAGATAGGTAATAGTTTAGTCTCTCAAAAGCCGTAATGTATGCATGAAAATAAGTAAACGTTACCTTATAATAGCCAAGCGATTTTTCGTTTAAATCATGACTAAATGTTTTTATTCAAAAATGTATTAACTCTGCAAAAACTTTTTTAATAAAACGAAGAAATAACTCGACATAGCAACATGAGTGACTACCACTGAATAGCTCGCGTAAAGTGCTACGAAATTTGTTAAAGTTCATTGTTACACTGTCACTTAAATGAAAAGCTTGCAAAACTTGTTTCGGTCCTAAAAATAATTTTTGAATAAATCCTTTTAAAAACAATCTGTTGGATAACTTTTCGGAGAACCATATTTCAATGTAAGTTACTTAATCATTATTCATTTTTTAAAAAGTATTGCTCAGCTTTTTACGTGCTTTATATATTTTTAATTAAACTTATATTTTTAACAAAAGTTTTTGTACTGACCATTTTGTTGTTGATTTCGTGAAAATGGATTTCGCACACTTTGTCTACTATGTCTTCGCTTTGAAATGTGACGAACCCAAAACCTGAAACAAATAAATAGAAAATAAAATTAATAACAATACATCAATAACAGGAAATATTTAAGTACACAAAATACAAATTTTCTTTTCTTAAGTCTCGGGAAACGTGATGAAAGTTTATTTGTCTATAACAATTGGAATTGTTTTAATAAAGCGGCACTTCAAAAATTAATTGTCGATCTCAAGAAGTTACTTCGTTAGTTTAAAACGATGTCTACATCTTTTAATTAAAGTAAATTGTCTTCTTGTTATATTAAAGGACGCCACGTTCCGGACAAAGGACGTTATTGTCAGATTGCAGATAAAGCTAGAAGATATCACTTAAGCATTTTTCAAAAATTTAATAATCCGAGAAGGTATTGGCGGAAATCGCTGCAATATTTCTTCCGATAAAGGTTACAAGACATTCACGTGGCCGCTGCAAGGAGCAACTTCGCCGATCCGTTTCCATTCCAACTTTAAGGCCCGCTCAAGTTTTCCACATACAATTCATGAGTAACAAATTCGAATTACGCATTCGAAACTCAAAACCGATTTTCCGATATTTACAGAATTTCAAACAACAACTCTGAGAGCTTACAGCGTGTCACATATACCTAATCCATTAACTTCGTATTCGGTAAGTATAGCCGAAATCACGCAATCGCCAGGCGACGAAGTTTTGCTTAAAGTGACAAACAATCCAAGGCGATGCGCAAGCGTGTTTCTGTTCGCTAACGATTAAGATACACACGACTGACGTGACGTGTCCACCCACGACGGCAAATAGCATTAGCGAGCCGTTCTGTAAACAGCGGATGCCCCGCCGCGCGTTTATGCCGACATCGTACAACGGGTGGCGTCCCTCGTGTTCACTTGAAAACTTTAACTTGTTTGTCTCGTGTCCGACGACTTGTATTGTAGCTACGTAAATATTTGTTATGAATTAATCCGACATCGATTCTCTATTATGTAATGCAAATCTTTATTGGATATCAAATTTCTGAAATGGATCGGCCTGGACTTTACAAAGTAATAAAAATTCTGTAAATATTAGTTAACGTAGCATGTTCAGAGTTTTCTGTGAGACTCATAAGAAAGCCTAAACAAATAATTCGTCCTCTTCATCGAAACTAGGGCGCACTTGGTATTTCACGCGCGGCCGGGCGGCTCTGCGTACGAATTGAGTCAAGGATAGTAACGCCCCGAAAAGGCAAATAGGGGTTTTGTTGAGTTCCATAGATCGTCGTATTTTCTTTATGCGTTATAAAGTCGCTACAGCATGTTTAGTAAACAGGAAAAAGCAGTTTGCTTATATTATTATCGAAGAAAAGTAACTTCGGTCGAGTACCGTAAGTAAAATGTCGAATAGCAAAAAATGATATAGAAAGTGCGTAGAATTCGGAAAAGTGTATAAGTAAAACATAGATTTAAGACAGTTTCGCTGTCGAAATGAGGGTAAAGCCGATTTCGTCCGTTATTTATGCGGGCGTGTAAACGGAATAAAGTAGGAAGCAGGCAGCATCGGCGTCCGGCGAGCGAAGTTATCTGCGGGCGCGACGCTTCTGCAAATATTAAATCAGACCGACAACTCAAAACAAACTAGTTCACTCGAAGGATAAGTATCTAATTCGTATTACTATCTAGTTATTTCTCCGCTGTCTTAACAATGAGTGTAATACAATATTCGCAAGAGTTGGGAATGAAACGTAAAGAGAATAGAGAGAAATGGCATTGTCACTGACCACGTAAAAAGTTTTAGGTTTCACGTTGCCTTTGTGTGTTCGCTGTAGATAAATGGGGCATTTTCGTGAAATTCGTCCGCGTCACTTCTCGTAACAATGGGGAAGATAAATAATCTCTGCGTAAGAAAAGGATTTCGTAAACATAATTATTTAAACTCGCAATTGTTGCCCTGGATGCCTTCTAACGAAAGTTCTTAAGAGACGTTTGAAGAAAATTAACTTTTTTTCGCTTTCAATTACGGCTCAGAATCTTCAATATTTAGAGGCGATTGGATTAGAATCTAACAGATTGCGCGCAATTAAAATGTCGCCTGAAGCGGTGTTACGATTAATAGACTACACTGTTAATTATTATTTTAAGAACCTTCGATACTGTTTATCGAATACGCCGGCGGCTTAATGGATGTTTTAGAAACAAAGTTCGATCAATATTTAAAGGAATGTATTATGTGAAATGTTTTTAGTAATTATAAAATCACTTTTTGGAATATGATTTTATTACGAATTTCGTAGGTAGGTAAATTTGAACCTCGTAAGTATTAAAAAAATATTCGTTAAAGCAAACGATATTACAAGTCCCACCTTGGACAGGTTTGTTATTTTAATATTAGAGCGAGAAGTTAAAGCGAAGATTATGAATGTGTCTGCCAATATCGAATATCTATCTCGACACATCTGTCGGGCGGCACGTGGGGCTGACAGTGGGCGGGCCCCGCCCGAATCAGGGCAGGCAGTATAATCTGCCCCGCACTGTATGAAACACCGGCCGGTGGCGTTTATGAGGCTATAATAACCGTATAAAACGCGACTTATTGTAGGCGTCGATAACTGACTTCATACAATCCTAGACCTTTACTTCGTGACACACTCGACGGTTATTTTTATACATATTCGCCCCCGCGTTCCCGGCTCTCTCTGCACCTGTTTACGCGAAACGCTAACACGCCTAATTGAATGAAGCAATGCGAACTACGAAGTGAATCAACGGAATTCGCTGCGACTATTTTTGCCCTTGTTTTGTATGAAATAAAAGTAACGTTCTACGTTCGCGGTAACAAGCAAGTTTTCATTAGGAGTGAGCTCAACAAGCACTCAGCTGAGCAGCGGAGAAGTTGTCCGCTGGCCGCGCTCCGACGTTCAAACTTTTGTTATTGTTTCGCTTCATTATTGTAATACGAAATACGCAGCGCCGTAATTAAGAGATGCTAGGGAATTGTCCCATCTGATGTAATAGTTTGACGAAAGTTTTATCAACGTACTCTCATCGCGATAGAATATTTGCTCCATAAATAATCGCCGGATTGCTTTGGATAGATCGTTTATGATAACAAGTTAATAGCAACAGTTATTAGCTAGAATGGAGTCCGTATTGAAAAAGAAATAGACCACACAATCGACGGTCCGGCGATCGATGCTATTGGAAACCTATTAACTGTTTCATTCGTTGTACGTTCAACTACGGATAGACGTGCCTTTCATCCGCATTACAAGATCTTGCATATTACGCATGTAGGCTTTAATAGGCATATATCATCATATATCAACAATAAAAAATAAACAAATCTAATGTTATATACGTATGTATTATAAGTATATTCATAATTATACCGGTTAGTAATTCCTTCTTAGGTACGATAAATGTTTTTAATAAGAAAATATTAACAGATATTATATGGTTAAAAATGTAAAAAAGAACTAAATTATTATATGAGTTATTAGTGTAGTTTTTTAGATTTTAACAATTTATATTAACTAACTCATAAAATAAATAAATTCACATTTAGTCTACTAATAGGTAAGTCAAGAAAATTAAGTACAAGAACTCTTATGTTTAATTTTTCACCATGATTCGAATGTTTATTTGTATTAAGATTTACTCTAGGCTTCAGTTCAGTTGTTATTCAAACAACATAGCAAAAAGTATTGAACATGCCTAGGAATATGTGCAAACAGTTTATCGCTATTGCCGTTCCCGAGAATAATACACACTCCTGATTCCAAGACAAATATGTGACGAGAGGCTAATGCATTCCGAGCGAGGTATTCTAAATGCAAACTTTCGGCAAGCGAAGAAAATGGCGGATAAAAGCTGTTACAAAAAGAATTGGCTCCTCTTCATTTTCTCTATTGTGAAGTTGAATGGAACACAAACAATCAACTTTCTTGTGGAGTTGATTGTGTGGAGACACCCTTATTGTCTACGCTCAGGTAAATAAAGTAGAAACACAATTGGCCCGTTACTTTGTGCGTCGGCTTGTTCAACTTTTAAATTCTTCTCCTTCAATCTTATTGTTTCCGTCGAGTCAAAATATCCTTTTCTTCGCGACACGTTCCACGAAAAACACTACTAATGTTACTAAAGGGCGAGAAAAGAAATTACGATATAAATCAAAGACATCGAATTTTAGAGCGATACGTCGTAAGAGAAATATTTGATAGAGTAGCTGTTAGGCCGCAACCGGTGGAGTAATTTATCAAGGGCGACGAACCCTCGTCCAATCGCTTGATGGCAATGCCATAAATATTTGCTTTAATAAGATTCTGTCCCTTTTATTTGTGACTCTTGTTTTACGACACACTTTTGCTCGCAATAGCGACCATTGACCTAGAGCAGCGTGTGCGCATTATTTTTTTACTATCGACATTTGCAGTAAAACGTCAGTAAAATCCATTATATCTTAAGGCGTCGGTGTAACGTGTTTTTCGTAAAACGTTTTAGGGGGCAACATTCTATAAATAATTCTCATAAACACTTAAAGGACAGATGATGAGATGACAGTAATAAATGAGTTTTCTGCGAAAATTAAAAGGTAAGCGAGTAGAAATCCAAGGGTACCTGCGCCGTGAAATTTGCATATACTCCCCACAAGGGTGTACTTACGAGATTCTACGAGCGATTATTACCCCGAAAAAGAACATTAAATTAAAAATAATTTATATGTCGAGGGTATTTGTAATCTTTTATGGGCTGTTACTGAAAAGGGCTTTGTGGTATGAGAAGCGTGAATTAAGATCTTGTTAGTCTAATGTGGTACTTTCGAGTTGTTTCGCGAAGGGAGTTTTCCTCGAAAAGGCTTGAGCCTCGTCATGTTAGTTTAGGACCTTGTAGACCCTGTAACTAAAGCTAATGGCAACCTCACTTATTTGCCCCCGCTAAAATACTTCCGTAAATGCTACGAATATCTTATGTTGTTAAGCAGATAAATCACTAACGACACTCCCATATTTTTATTATAACTACATAAGATTTATAATAATTATAAAACAACTAAGTACTTTGTGAACGATACTCCCTGATCGTTATATTTGTATAACTATAGTCTTCTAAATAAAAATAAATAAATACAAAATTGGTATCGTGTTATTTGTTAATGTTATGAACGATGTTGATTAAGTTGTTTAATTACAAATGTCATTTAACTTTTTTTAAATCATTAAAATTTGAATAGAAAATTTAACACATAATATATTGAATACATTAATCAGTTGTATACAGTTACACGGACGAAAGGACATGTGATGGTATCGGTTGTTTCTAATTAGTGCAATTAAGCGTGTTATCGTCTCATCTCGGTAAACACGTGGGCCACGCTTTGACGTGCCGTCATATGTAACGTGTATGAATATCTGTTTGGACCAAAGAGGTTCGGCAGTAAAGACGATAAAGTAGGCGTAAAACTTAGTCATGTTCAAAAATAATTCGTCAAAGAAACATATTAAAACGAAGATGCTAATTTAATTACGTATGTAGAGTATTATATCTAAAATATATTTTATATAGGTAATTATGTAAGCGGTTTGTTTCTCGGAACGCAATATATAACAAACATTTTATTATATTATTACTTTAGTTTATCTTATATTCAAAATATCTCTACGTTTTGTTTGAAGATTCTAATAAGAAACATGTTTACAGATTGAGGTATAACTAATTAGTGAAATTAATAAAGAACCTTCTGAAACCGAAGGCTTATTTTGTTAATGAAAAGTTCTTTGAAATGTGTAATTAAATCTATTGAATATGGGAAGAATATACGTGTATATACTTACATGTTTTCGTTTTAATTTATTCGAGAACAGCAATAATAATTATGAGATCATCGAAGCTTCTTACAACGAGATTTCTATCGTGCGGTATGATTATGTAGACGGTCTCGGTCCAGTATGATTGTTGCGGTGAGTCGGATCGCTCCGAGATCGCCGCGTGAGCGCGTATCCGCCGGAAAGACGTGCCCGAGAGGTGCGGGAAGGGATTTGCGGGATCATCGGACACTATACTAGAACACCCATGTCGTGGTTACAATACTGTGCTCTCGACTCAACTTTCTTCCACTACCACTCACTAAGAACCATTACAGCGCACTCTCAAAATCAATATCGGAAACTAACGCGCCACCAGATATTTTAATAATAACCCCCGACCTCTATAATAGTTATTAATAACGGCCAACGTAGTACGTACCTTCCCCGGGCGGCTATTTCATAATTCCACGATAATCTCGAAACACGAAAGCGTTTTAATAAAGATCGTTCGCTCATAAATGTTACGAGTGCCGATATTAAATTTATTCGATGTCTGGGAAAACTCTTATAATATGAAAGTTGCGGTGGAGTGCATGGTTCTGATAATATCGTTTTAATTGCGTGCGGCGGGGAGGGAGACGAATTGTGATGCCGGCAGCGAGCCGAGGACTCGCGCAGATTGTCAATGAAGACGCCGCCCGCACGTACGCCACGGTTCACTTGTTAGGAAGACCGCAGTGAGAACCCCAAATATTTACTATTGCATTCGAAATACAAAACTTTGCACTCGAAAAAGAGCCACCTTAAAGTTCGTGAGCGTTGCGAGGTCGTATTTCGAGTTGTCCTCTGCCGAGTTCTCGAGTGACCAGTCTGCACGGACGGTTTATTGCTACCACGCTTATTTGCCGAGCACTACAAAAATGTTTTCGTACTGATTTGGGCAATATTGTAGTTTGATTTTTACGTAGTCTTTACGAGACGATTCTTTTAGTTTTGCGAATAGGTTAACTGAATATTACTTTAGATAATAACGTTATATATCTACATATATTTTGTTTTGGTTTTCTTTATATTCTTGCAAATTTATTTCTATGAAGTAAAATAGAAAATAAAAATGCCATAATGAAAATTATAGAAGGAAATTTTAACTCTTTTTCTCGGATAAACATTTAGCCTTAGAGAAATGTCGTCCAATGCCAACATCATAACCTAATAAGAGGCTACGAGAGAGATGTGGCCACTGAGTACACCAGCTCCCGGCTCTTAAATATGCCAACACAACGGAGTTTTATTAAAAAGCTGGAGCGGCCTTTTAAGTCGATTCTTCATACAATACCGCTCTATCCGCCGCTTTGTTCTCACACACTCGTAAGGGCTTGTGCACACAAGCACCTGATACGAGTGGCGCACAATAAGTGCAGAATGTATTTACGCAGCGCGATTACGCATCGCTCGCTAGGCGAGATCGAGCGATGAGTGATTGTACAGTATGCGACAAATCTGTCACAATACCTATAGTACGTGTTATGAGTTCCCGGTAACATAGTTCTTTTTTACAATTTTTAATTGGAAAATCCTCGTGTTCGGAGAATATATCCACGTCGAATGAATAATGGGCACGTTATTCCTTTTTTGATCGATTCTTTTCTTCTTTTATAATTGGAAAAGTCTAGAAAGTTCTAAGTTAGCGAATATGCAAAACAAGAAACAAACTCTCCTTATAAATTAAATTCTTAAGTCGACTGGAGGCGTAGACTAAAGCAGTAATTCGATAAAATAGCAATTGAATAATTTAGGTAAATTCAAGAGAAGAATCAGTAATGAAATTATCAAAAGTCTTTCAGGCTATTAAAATGCCCGGTACACGGTAATCAAGCGTTATTAATCAGATTGCAAGTCTACAGGTAGGTCGCTATAAAGATTGTTATAAGAGAGAGTTAACTGCGCGAAGTAATCGTAGGCTGGGGTCGTTTTACGAGTCCGACTTTGCATATCACAACAGATGTTTGAACAATAAAACTGGAAGAGCCGCACGGGTATTGTGTCGAGTTGTTACTTGTATAAGTGTATCCCTTTGATCGCTATAATAATTATGCTCTCCTGGTACTCAGTGGTGTACACTGAAGGATCGAGGAATATAATTTGAACTTTGTAAACATGTTAAACTAAAATAGGGTTGGCGGAATTTTGAGTTATATTTTACTGTACAATTACAGGCTTTTACATTCAAAAATTAAACACACAAAGCCTTAGTTATATTTGTTTTATCCTTGATTATTTTCTCGTAGTCTTTACGTTCGCTTTAACTCATTTCATCATTCAATCATTAATCGATGTTAAATAATTTAACTTCAAATTAGAACTGTATGTACAATTAAAATAGTATTTTTAAATTTTTAACACGAAATATAACACCATAATTTTTTTAATTAACCTAAATTATTGTACCAAAAAATTCAAACGAATTAAACAAAAGTATCGCTGAAATTCGTCAAATTCTTGACGTTAGTGCGGCTAACCAATGAAAATGGTGAAATAGCTTAAAATTTTCGGACACATTCGTGAAACGTAAAGCAAAGCCAGTGACGTATTTCATGTAGAGAATTTACGTGAAAACTTTTTTTGAATTGAACTAAAATGTTTTGTTCGAGCTTAGGTTTCGCCAGGATTTTAAAAAATCTAAATAAATAATACGCGGCATCTGATATTTCACGGTGCTTTATGTTTCGAGATAACAGGCTTTTTTGTGAACTTTTTCATATTCTATATTTTAAACTCGAAAATAAAACATTTTCGTGGCGATTAATTTTATTGTATTACATATAAATAACTAAAAAGTATTAATATAATACATGAAAATAATTTTTATTCTACACAGATTCGGTTAAGGTAATTTTCATACAATTTTTATCCGAAGTTAAACAACAATCGTTTGATCAGGTACAGCTTATTTAAAGTTTGAATAAAATCTATAATGGCGTGGTCGGAGCGAATGCTAAACGTCCGATTCAAAATTATAATGCCCCTCACATTTAAATTTGAAAAGTTGTCCCGAGCATTCGAGGCTGTGACGTCGAAAGAGTATTACTTATGAATCAATAGTTAATGAGTATCAATGGGGCTTTCGAAACTCCAGCCTCTGTGCATCGTTGGCGCATCATTAATATTGAAAGTTACGTCGACTCCATTGTCTCTCGAGTGGTCGCCTTTGTATATTATACGTCGACTTCTCTACGGAAATGAACTACTCATTTCCTTTAGTACAACTTTTCCTTAATACTATATTGGCTCTTTGCGATATTGTTTCTTTTGAGATTTTTTGTTATTTTTCGGTCTTAATTAGGTCTGTTTAATCATGAAAATATTGATGTAATTAATGAGTCGAATTTATTTTTGACATAATTACGATTGTTTTTTTTTTCGGTATTGTAGTTTTTATTTATTATTTTTTTTTAACAAAAATTGGTAATTGCCGGTGATTGCGGGTTGCAAAGAGCAGGTACTAGAGTATAGAATGAATATAGAGATATTCTAAAAAGAATAAAGGAGGGTAGGTATTTAGAGAAGGACTTGAGAGAAGAGTAGGGTTTCCGGTTCACTTACAGAAACGCAGACTATTAGCTACTTTACAGCGATCTTTTGTGAGGGTGTGGTTCTGCCAGGCAGCCAGCCTAATTACAAGCTGTAGTTAGTTAAATAAAGCTACGCTCTACCCACAAAAGGAATTATTTAAGTCGATTGTTTATATCAGTTTCATTATTCCAGAAAAGCTTACCCAAAATTTTCTTCACTTAAAGAAAAAAAACATACAGTACAAGCACCACCTCTGTTACGAAATCGGTTAGTAATATAATCAACAACATAATATAATAATTGTCAACGTTCACGCGTGTGACTCCAGGTCACACACGTGAACGTTCGTCGGGATAAAAAAAAGAGATAAAACTCGTACTTCAATTAATATTTTATTAGTTTATTTATTGAAATAATAAACAATAATAGCAATTAAAAATATATAACTTCAATTACCATGTTTAGTTAGTTACTTTATAAGACTTTTAAAGGGATTAGGCCGCTAAATTATACTCATGACTATTGCGTTTGACTTTTGTTATTCTTTCTTTGACTTACAAGTCCCTCGCCGAATGTAAAGAGTCCCATGGTACGAAGCCAAAGTTTAAGAAAAATAAACTGCTATTATAAGATACCGTCCAATTTAATGTAACTTTCATATTAAATGATACTATTTCTATGTACGATATGTTTGAATGGTTAAAAGTGTTATTAAATTTAATAATTAAAAGTTTGGCACTCCTTCCACCTTGAAAAGTAAAAAATGATATTATGTTTTCAGAACACTAAACTGAACATCATTATCGCGATCAAATTATTGTTTAAGATACTAAAAGTTTACCAAAATCTACTTTTTATGAAGATAAAGGCTTCATTTTTCTTTTCAAAAAGTGCAGTAGTAGGTCAAATTAAAATACAGCACAGACATTATAAAAACGAATATTATGATTGTAAGTAAGAAGGAAGAACAAAAATCATTAGTCAAAATAAATTCTCAGCTGCGAGGTTTTCTCACGCCTTGTGATAAATTAATAATTTCGTACCTCCTTAAGAAAACAACCCTGAGTAAAATCTAATTTCAAGTTTATACAAATTGTACTCCCGCCTTTTAACTAATGATCGTCGTTGAAGACAAATCTCGTCCCGTATGAAATGAATTTTTAAAATATTAAGGTTTCGAAACGGTATGAAGACCTGAAAGCAAGAGGAAGTAGTAAAAAAAGTGGATATGTTTAAATATTAATTAATGTATGTAAATACACAACTATGCATGTGATCTTATTTAATTATCTAGATTATTAAATCGCAAAAAAAATTAAACGTAGAAAATTGGAAAATATCAATAGATATTTTTTTTAAACAGGCACAATCTCATCTCAGGTACACATACTATGTATAACTGTATAAAAATGTATATTTTGACTTGTCAACTTGTTTACAAGCTCCTTAATCGCCATTAATAAATACGCGATTAATTAAATCTCAGAGGCTTTAGTACAACTCAAAGTACACGTTTATTACTAGAACAAATAAAGTACATATCCAAGAAGTATCAAAATGTAGCACCTAATTTTATGCTATTAAATATTTTAAAAAAATCCATTAGTCTTTCTCCAAAAAAAAAGATAGCGTGGTCACTGGACGTTGAAAAAGTGTATCCACAATTTATCAACGAGATATTCAAATGTTTCCACTTTTTAAAAGTATCAGAATATTCGGGCAAACTTTCTTTCCTATTTGGTATTCCTAAGCAGAGCAATGAGAAGCATTCAATAGGAAAATAAATGATTTCGATATCGGTCGAGCGCCTTTGGCCTTTTCAAAAAAGTAAATCTGATAATACATACACAACGTAGCTTAAATAAATAATATCTTTCATATTTTGCTTTTGCTGATGTTTGGTAATAAATTAATGATTCGTTTTCGAATAGAATTTATATTATACATATATTTGTGTGAATTATTGGAATAATTCTATATGAATATTTCACTGCTAACATTTTATTACGGTCTTTCTTGGAAATCGGGAAAAAAGGTTGAAAGGGATGATATGTAAAAAGAGGCGTATTAACAACGGGTCATTAGGCTAACGAAAAAAAAGAATTACGAATTTAATAAAATTCTGTAAAAGATTTTCAAAAGCCAATCACAATTAGCCTTTTAAAATTACGCGATAAAAATTAGGCACTGATTGGATCGGTGCCTTCTTTTGGGAAATTGCCTAAAAATCCGTAAGGTCACGAGCGGGTGAGGTCGTTCCCTTACCATTTTTTCCGTGAAACTATTTTAATTAAGGTCGCCCGATCGGAAGGAGTTTATAGAGGGACAAATCGATCGGGGGTGTATTGGGAATGTTCAATTCGGCGGCTCTCGATGAAGCTCCGAAGCTAGTAGTAATTGTCGTGGTCATTAACATTTACGATAATGATCTGGCTCGGATTGACGTTCCTATCGTCTTCGCTACGGCTCGAGATATGGGGCTAATCCTGGAGAATGTGCCGTGCCACGTTATGATATTCTCGTTGTATGTAGATTTCGGAATTTGGTATGCCGATGTTATTTTCGATACAAACCAAAGGGTAATTATCCACTATTTTGAAAAGGTAACATTGAAAATTTGAGCATTAATTTACAACCCACTATAATGATATAAGTGTCATCATTTATTGAAGGGTTTAAAAATCAATATTCAAGAATATTAGTTTTGAATATCAATAGTTTGTATAAAATAATCGAAGCAAGCACCTAAGTGCGAAGTCAATCGCTAGTCGTGTCGATTCGTATTAAACTAATCTATAAATATGTATAGCGTATTTGCAATGTTTGTTTGTTTAACGACACTAAGGCTTCTTCCCGCTTCACGCCTCGAAGCCGTATGAGAAAGACCTGATTTGTGGATATTAACACTAAACCCAAAAGCGGTTAAGCTTTTGGTAGGTTTTTACCGTTTTCAAATTTCTTTAAAACTTACACATTTTAAAACGTTGTAACACCGCTATCAAACTATGTAACTAATCTTAGATAATGTATATAATATCTCCTTCTTTCTGTATTTTAACTGTTTATGGTATTTTACAAGAGAATTTTAATTTGTACTCTATTATTTTATTAGGAATATTTAGACTAAAATTGTCGGTAGTATAATACATAGCATTCGTTATGATTTTGAATTCTTCGCTGAATTATGAAGAGCAACTCGCGAGCGCAATAGCTCGTTACATTTTAATGATTGCGAAAAAAAATGTAATTCGTGAAGTTTCCATCTTCGTACTGAATTAATATTTAGAATATATTTGTTAATTATTTAATGCTATCTACATATAAAATAACAAAATATTTTTTTAACTTCTACTTAAATGTGTGCAGTTGCTGCAGTTTTCAAATATTAATTAACTTAATAATGATTTTACAATTAATATTATCGTATAAAAGTCGGTGTACTCACTCAATACATATTCTCTGATAAATAAAACAACTCTCTACACACAAAGATAAAGTAAGCTCTAGAGATTAATCCGTTAAACTACATTGTGGTTAAAAAATCGACTCATTTTTCTAGACAACTGTTGCTTCAATGGCACCCTCTGTAAAATACTCGTGAATAAATCAAAAGGCATATTATAAATCTACTTCAATATTTTCTTGACATAAAATAAGCCTTTTGAACGAGGAGGAATAAGCGAATGGCTTGTACGTGCTCTCCGTACCATTATATTAGGCTCGGTGCACACAACGTGTAGGTATAAAACGGTATTCTTTTGTACCTAACCCTTATCTCGCCCGCCTTGTACTCACCACAGCCCCTTGCCTCCATAATGATGTGTCTAGCAAAATGCAAGCCTAAATATAAGGTGTAATTTAACGTACTGTTGTAAATTTTTTCATGCGTGGACACGCACACTTAAATCTTGTGAGATATGTTTTGTGGAAAAGTGCTGAAAAATATATAAGGTATAAGTTTACAAATATATTATGAACTGTATGTTTTTATATTGTTCTAATAAAGAATATACTGTGTCTGTACTGTGTTGTTCTAGTTATAACATATATGATGACATTTTTACGTCTCATTTAAACACAATATTAAACATATGTTAAAATGTTATTTAACATATTAAATATACATCATCATCATTATCTTTTTTATTTTCCTAACACTGTAACTTTTCGCGTGAAATTTAATATCCAAATAACACGTTAATCTCGATGCTGGTATACTTATTGTGTAGCATTACGGACAAACCTCAGTGGTTTTTTTGTAAAATGTTATATTATTATAAGTAAAATGTAACAAACTTGTGACGACGGACTGACGGACTGATGGACTGACGACATACGCAAGGTTGCCGGAGCGGGCTGGATGAGGGTTGAGGAGGACCGGGATGTTTGGCGCAAACTTGGGGAGGCCTATGTCCAGCAGTGGACTGCGATTGGCTGACGACGAGACAACCATTGGGTCCGTTACCCTACTTGAAAATGAGTAGATACATTTTTGTTGAAAGAATATTCCTGTTAGATTTTAAGTCTCCAAGTGTTATATTATGATAACTTACCTACGTACCATATTTTTTAATAATTAGGTATAGAATATATAATAGATAACGTACATTTTTATTAAACATTCATAATATTATTTCATTATGGGACATAAGATCGCTTCTTTATATATTAAGACTTCACGAGGCGCGCCACTTGCAGTAGCATCGGAGGGTTAACCGCTCCTCACTAACGTCTCGGTCCAATGTACCCCACGAGTACATTACTAGTATAATAATACTTTACCTGTAACCTGGGGAACATGCGGTCCAAAGTGCCCTTAGCGGGTTGGTGTTGGAACATCTGAGGCCGGGACTTCACTAGACGTGCCACTTGCAGTAGCATCGGAGGGTTAACCACTCCTCACTAGCTCCTCGATCCAATGTACCTCACGAGTACATTACTAGTATAATAATACTTTACCTGTAATCTAGGGAACATGCGGTCCAAAGTGCCCTTAGCGGGTTGGTGTTGGAACATCTGAGGCCGGGACTTTACGAGGCGAGCGATTTGCAGTAGTAGCATCGGAGGGTTAGCGGCCGCGTTGCTTTGTACCACGAACTCTTTTGGTACTCTTGCGAGCGCCTCCGCTCCTGGTACGTGAAGGGTTGAATTGGTAATTTTGTATTAGGGATTAGTTAGGTTGAACTCCTAGAAAGGTCTGTGCTCCTGGTATGTTAATGATGAATTTGATTTATTTTTTAAAATGTTTTTTTAGCTAAAAAATTAATTAATTAATTATGATTCGAAAGACAAACAAATTTTTTTTATATAAAACAGGAAAATTTTCTTAAAAAACGGTTTCGACATTGTAAAGGCGAAGATATTTTTGGTTACCATTTGGTTACCAAAAGTATGAAAACTCACCCAATATCTGTTCCCTTGGTATCCACCCTTCAACGTTTATCAGGTCTAGCCAATGGGCAGCTATGTCTAGTTGTATTTCTGGAGACCAACGCCCTATGAGGAGGCCGTGGAAACCCTCGTCCCAGAGGAAACCTCGGGGGAAAAATGACCTGGAAGCATGGAGTTAACTTGAAATACATTATTTCTAGAGAAAACCGCGAGGGAAGATGTTTCTGTGGATATGGAAGACTTAAAATATCTTAATATTGAGGAAACCTAGAAAAAAAGGACCTGAAATAATGGAATCACAAGGCTTAACTTGATATATTATAAATGAAATAAAATAACAACTTTTTACTAAATGAATACGAAAATTTACGCTATATTTATACCAAAACAACAATTTTTAGAAATTTTGTCTGTCTCAAACGATTTTTGACGAAACTTTTACTAGTACATGTTGTTATAAGATATAATACTTTTATTTTAGCAAAGGAATCCGTGTTTCGCGAGAGTACATGAAAGCCAATGACAATTTCAAGCGCGGACAAGTACATCGTAACAGCTAGTACAATAAATACACATTTTAATATTAAAGGATATAAAACATATTTTTCAGCAATAACTATCTATATCTATATCTATATTCTATACTTAGTCTGGCCATAAATACTGTTACACTTAATTATAAAAAAATATTACATTTGAATTTCGAATCTGTCATTTTTATACGATTGTTCATTGTGTTTTCTCATTTTGGCGCCAATACATTGTAAAATATTTTGCGATATTAAAATGGTGTGGGGTGATAAAGAGAACCGAATCGCTGTGATAGCATTACACAAAGTAGGTATGGAGCCAAATGCAATTTTTAAAACTCTCCATACACTTGGTATTAGTAAAATGTTTGTGTACCGGGCTATTAATAGGTACAATGAGACCTCCTCTGTTTGTGACAGAAAAAGATCTGGCCGTCCACGTAGTGTTCG